>JAGDQP010023291.1:0-29354 GCA_022664845.1 Lepisma saccharinum
AAATATACATTCAATTCATTACCTTAATTTTATGGAAGGATATTTAACATCTTAGCCTCCCTGACCACACTTTAACAACTTAAGCCTCGCAAACGCTGAAACCCTTCCTCCCAGCCTCGCCACCTCATATGCTTATAATCAAATTTTTGGCATTCATTGACTACCTTAGGGATGCGACAGTTGCTCTCTAATCAACCCCATATTGAAATTTATCATCGCGTCAGTCCAATCATATTGAAGTCATGAGCCTAAGCTCGATACTTCACACATGAAACGCCATTACTCTGACTGACTGACTGACTGGGATCCACCTCACTTGTTGTTTTTAAGCTGTTGTGTATTTTCCATCATGCATGTTAACATATAACTGAAATCTGTAAATTATGAAGATTGTTGTACCAATATATATTATTTGCTTCTTTATGAAGTGTTATTTATCACAACTGAAGAGTACAGGGAAAGAAGAAGGATGTGTCTATTTTTCACAGAAAATAAGTTTGCACTCTTAACAAGTACTAAACAATGACAGCTAACCACTGGGAAATTCAATCCAATATCGTAAAAATCCACAAATGAAGCGGTTTTTACAATATTAAATAAATGGGAGTAAATGCGAGAGTTAGGCTTTAAAATGCGTAGTACGAGAAATCATCTTTCCTGGACATCCTCCCTTCTTTCCCTGTACGCTTCAGTTTATCTCGTATCAACATCGAAACAGACAATTTAAGTTGCTTTTTTATGCTAGCGTAAAGAGAAGGTAAGTGGATGTAATCGTAGGTAATTCCCTCTTCTTTAAGCTGCAGGTTATGTTACATTTCCATACCCATAAAAAGGATCTAATAATCTAATGTAATAACTTACTTCTTCTTTCAGATTAAAAAGATCGAGGATTCGAGTGATACTAGGAGATCATGATCAATTTTCCAGCTCAGACGTACCAACCGTTACTAGAGGAGTAGCAACCATTATTCGACACAAAAACTTTGACATCAATACATATAATCATGATATCGCTCTCCTAAAATTGCGAAAACCATTGAATTTTACAAAGAGAGTGCGGCCGATATGCTTACCGAAAGCAGGTGAGCAACAGGTTCGTTCATTGGCTATTTTTAATCACTGAAAATTTAAAAAAAAAGAGAGAGAAAAAGAGTTAGACCTATTATTAGACGTACGATAAAGAAATACCCTTAATTGATAAAGAATAAGCATCACTGACAGTCACATAAATTGACTTTTGAGTTGATGGCTATGGTAGAAAACTTGTTTCATTCAGATTTAAATTTCGTGGTTTATTCCATCGATATGAAAATCACGTTGGTAAATCCACTATTCAGTTGTTATAGAGTATCTGCAGCAGAACCGTAGTAATCCGATCTCCGATGGTTCGACTTTTTGCATAATCCAACTATGACGGAGGTATAGGAGGAACTATGACGGCGGATTTCTGCACTTGTCCTTGAAAGACTCTCTATATTGTGGAGAGTGTTAGCGTGACACTTAACCAGTGCGTTCTCGTGCTTTACTTTACTACTATTTATTGTTAAAGCAGTGATTTTTTGACAAGAGAAACAGTTTTTTTTTTCGTATTTTTCTTAATTATCAAATGGATTTCTTTACAATTTCCTGTAATATATTAAATAGTATTGCTCCTCTAATAATCCGACTTTTCTTGCGTTCCAACCATGGTCTCACAAGCAAACATACTGATCGGGCAGAAAAAAACTTATGTTTTTTTTCTTCTGTCGTGTTTACAATGTCAAAGTATCTGCGCATGAAAATTTTGGCAACTCGAGGGCAATTACTTTGGGAGATATAGATGAAAAAAGTCAGATTCTTGTTTCTGGAGAGTGAAAGAAAATGTGAAAATACCCTGATATTTTTAATTACTGAAATAAATGGAAAGTAAATACACAGTATTGAATACTGGGTGGAAGGCGCTATCTGTTAGAGAGTTTGCTCATCATGGCCGCCATCTTGAAGTCCGCCATGTTGAATCTAGATTGATTTTCTTAAATGGGAAGGGGGTCGTGTAACATACCATTCTGGGCTAGAATTTCACGAGAAATACGTTTCTGGTGTTAGTTATGACGTAAATATATTGTTGTGAGAAATAAGCATATATGGCACTTGTCTGGGCTAATGATGCACCGGTAATATCCTAAAAGCATTCATTTCGTTTTGAAATAACAAAGGAAATGAAACCCGCGTGCATACAAATCCATATCAATAGGGCGCAGTTGCCAGGAACAATTTGTATGAGATTGGGTCTCATTTCCTTTGTTATTTCAAAAAGAAAAGAAATGTGTGTTTTCAGACTCTTGTGTCATTACCCCAGACTAGTGTCACATAACCTTTTGTCTCATAACCATACATTTACGTCGAAACTGACATCAGAAACGTGTTTCTCGTGAAATTCTAGCCCAGAATGACATGTTACATGACCCCCTCCCATTTAAGAAAATCAATCTAGATTCAATATGTCGGACTTCAAGATGGTGGCCATGATGAACAAACTATCCAACAGGTAGCGCTTTCTACCCAGTATCCATTACTGTGTATTTGCTTTCTAGTTTTTTCAGCAATTAAAAAAATTAACGATATTTCCACACTTTTCTATCGCTCTCCAGAAACATTGCCCTCGAGTTGCCAAAATTTGAATGCGCACATACTTTAACATTCTAAACATGACGGGAGAAAAAAAAACATAAGTTATTTTTCTGCCCCATCAATATGTTTGCTTGTCAGTTCCAAAGGTGACAGATTAACGGGGTTCTACTGTAGTTACTTTTTTCCGGATGCAATATTTACTTCTTACAAGGAAAGGTCACGATCTGATACGAGCAAAGCCGAATGAGACATAAAGCAGCTGAAAGACTGGGTAGAGAAGTAGAACACCAAAATTATAGGTGCAATGGCCCAGGGGGAAAGGAGATAGGGGGCACGGAAGTTAGAAGTGCGAACAAATTACAGTATACCGGTTACATGAGATAATCTCCAATAACTTTTGAACCAACAAAGCAAATTTAGCTAAACTTGGTACCAAGCAAGTACAGCAAGAGGGAACGCCTAAAACATATTACGCATTAACACAGGATGAACAGTGTTGCCAACTCAATAGATTTTTTTTTAATCGCACTATGTCAGTTTATTACATATTTTAAAATTACATGTAAATGGAAAATATTTAATATGAAACTCATTTGCCTGGGTTGCAAACTAAGGTAGCTACAGCATTGCACACCTCCAAATTTTGGAGGACTCCACAATACTAATAACGCAAGTAAGGCAGTCTACCAAACCTATATGTAAAGTATCTATTCGTGTCGGATATCAGGGGCAAAATAGTGGCGCATCAAGGATATTTGCCGTCAACAGCGTTAGAGGTTGAAAGGGTAAAAATGTCGAAAATGCCAATCTCTAAAAAAAAAAAATCCCTGCATAAGTATAATTTCGAATAATGGAAATCAAATCCATTTGATATAAACATCGAAATGCGTTTACGTGACCCTGATATCTCAACGCAGTCCGCAAATAAAAAAGATTGGGTTTATAGTTTGCAACACTGTTCCACGTAAAACTCACGTTCACAGAGCCCCGCAGATCACCAACAACTTGGAACCACTGATAATAAATACCGACTGGTAAATGAGCCAGTGTAAATAGACTTGCTTGTAGGTCTACTAATTGCCCATACTAGCGGTGGAAAAAGAAAATTGTTTTCCTGCAAATCTGTTTGTATCGGAAGACGTGAAACTTGCGTTTTGTAGCAGGAAAGAATATGAGGGAGATGATTGTGACTAATTGGGTCAGTTGTAATAAGTGACAGAAAAGTGCCCAAAGGGAGATATATTACGAACAATTTGTTTTGGTGTAATGTCTGTATTTTTATATCAGTATGGTTTATTTATGACGATCCACATCCATGTACGAACAGATGAATTGTTTCGGCTTCACGCACTCCCATTAGCTGGAATCCTGCTTTCCTGGGTCTTGTTGCAGTGGTCCAAGGCCAAGGCCTTCACATGACTATGCTATAACTCTCTCACGGTCTAATTTCTAGCGCTGTAACGAAACTTAAAGCTATATCGATCGTTACATGCCAACACATCATTCTATCCCGCAAAGTTTGCATCTCTCTGCCACGAGAAGTTCTATTTGATGTCATGTTCTGCGTGTTGTCTAGGCGTATCAACATCGATATTTTTATTTATTTATTTATTTACGTCTTGTTTTACATGGCGAAGTTAAGGCCCTTACGGCCTTTTCTACCACTGAACCATGAATACAAAGAGAGTAATTAACAGTTTCGGTAAACACTACTATAAGATGGAAGAGATTTATAATACAACGAAATTCATAAATGTAAACAAAATAAAGCAAAAACTAAAAGAGAGGAAACAAAATAAAAACTTATCTATACTACAGATTTTAGATAATCTAAAGTTCACTAACCACATACACACACACACATACACGAGAAATGTAGGTATAAATGCAATGCCATGAGCACCATGAGAATTTATATAAACTAACATTATCGACTTACAATTAAATTTACATTGACAGCTAAAGAGATACTAGTATTTATTTGATTTAAATTGACGATTTGAGAGAATACTATTCAAATATATCTTAGTTGTGTTGCTCTAAGAGGTAGCTGTAAAGTATATATTTAAAACTTTTAGAATTTTAAATAGAAGCACTAAAGAATGCCACTCCAGTCGTTGTGAGACTTTTAACCATTGCAGCCTATTGAAATAAGATGTTAGATGATCATAATGTTTAAGATTAAATATAAAACGCACTGAAGCATTTTGAATGCGCTGTAGCCGGTACGTGTGTACATCATCCGGGTTGGCAAGCACTACGTTGCAATAATCCCCATGAGGCATTACTAAGGCCTGAACAAGCATTTTCTTAAGGGAGATGGGAAGAAAATTTTTAAGTCTGCTCAAAGAATGTAAAGTTGCAAAGGCCTTTTTAGAGACAGTACTAACGTATTCCGTCCAAGTTAGATGTTCATTACAAATAAGACCTAAATTTTTTACGGTGTGCGAGGAAGGAATTATTATTCCATCTAGAAAGACGTTGGGAGAGGAAGAAGAGTTAAGAGATGAAAGAATTGCTTTAGAAGCTATACGTAGACATTGAGATTTAGATGGATTCAATTTCAGACCGTTATCATTTGATTTTAATCTTTTTACAATCTCTGCATTGTTCCGAGTTGGCAAGTCTTATTCCTAGATAGTATAATTTGTTTGTGTATTTCAATAACGCTTTTCGCCACTATTATGTTGTGCACATTTCGTTTTGATTCATTTTGAAAATTTCCATTCCGACATGCCTATTGCCTATTCCCGTAACTGATGTTTTATTACAGTAACTAAACAACTTCAACCACTCGTTTTCGATATTCAGCTCAAAGGAAAAATTATATTCAGTGTTTCAAACTGTAAAACAATTTTTTATCTGCGGACTGCGTTGAGATATCAGGGTCACGTAAACGCATTTCGATGGTTATATCAAATGGATTTGATTTCCATTATTCGAAATTATACTTATGCAGGGATTTTTTTGTTTTATTTTAGAGATTGGCATTTTCGACATTTTCACCCTTTCAACCTCTAACGCTGTTGACTGGAAATATCCTTGATGCACCACTATTTTGCCCCTGGTATCCGACACGAATAGATACTTTACATATAGGTTTGGTCGACTGCCTTACTTGCGTTATTAGTATTACGGAATCCTAAAAAATTTGGAGGGTTGCAATGCAGTAGCTACCTTAGTTTGCAACCCTGGCAAATGAGTTTCATATTAAATGTTTTCCATTTACATGTAGTTTTCAAATATGTATAAGCTGACGTAGTGCGATTTGAAAAAAATAAAATTTTCTATTGGGTTGGCAACACTGTCTATCCTGTGTTAGTGCGTAATATGTTTTAGGTGTTCCCTCTTGCTGTACTTTCTTGGTACCAAGTTTGGTTAATTTTGCTTTGTTGGTTCAAAAGGTATTGGAGATTATTTCATGTACCCGGTATAATGTAAATTGTTTGCACTTCTAACTTTCGTGCCCCCTATCTCCGTTCCCCCTGGGCCATTGCACCTATAATTTTGGTGTTCTACTTCTCTATCTACAGTCTTTCAGCTGCTTTATGTCCCATTCGACTTTCCTCGTATCAAATCCTTACCTTGTTAGCTTATATTTTAGGTGGAAGTATTAACAGTACCGTTTGAAAGCAATTGGCGAAGGAACTGTAATTATTATAACTTTTACTAGGAAAGCCATTGAAGTTTCCGATTTAATTTGTTGTAACATTTAACTTGACAGTCTGCATCCTATCTGAATCCAAATACATTATCTGAATTCAAATTTATTTAGGGGCCCTGGTGGCTCAATGATAGACCGCTCACTTCTGGTGGTTGGGGTCGTCCGTTCGATCCCTGCTCATGCTATGTGAACTATGGGGTGAATAAACATTATGTGCGTGGGTTTTCTCAGGATTTTCCTGTTTCCTCCCAGTTTATACATACCATCAATTCATCCATCATGATACATCCGGTCTGAGTCAAAGTTGCCTAAGTACCTTAAAAATTAAATTCGAATTCTAATTCCGAATTTATTTATGACCTTTTGTCAACTTTGGCTCAGACCGTTTAAAAGTTAAGTAATGTCTTGTCCAAGAAGTAAATCAAAATTTCGCTAAGCATTCTTATAAAATTCAGCTGACTTGTGTAAGCTAAAATTGAGCATACCCCTATCCCGAAATACAACTCTCCTTGTGTATGTCAACCAGACATTTTGTGGCCCACCATCTTGAATGCGAGTTAATTTTTTTCAAATAGGAGTTGCTGCAACATGAAATTAGGATGAAATTTTCCCCGAAATGCAATGCAGAGAGAATGTTGAGAGAGATGTGAACGAATATTACAATCCCAATATGTACTTATGTTGTCCAGTTTCTCTAGGCACAGCTGTAGTCAACTCTTATCAACGCTGAAATCCATAACATATGCATAACGTTTGATAGCATCTCACGCAGCAAGTATACCTTTCCATATATTTGTCAATATCATGAATCTTCCCACCGTACACTGTTCCCTTTTAAATATTCCCAAATACAAACATTGTGTTTGTTAGATTTGTAGAAAATGGATTTAATGTTCTGCCAATGAAAACTACAACTAGAACACACAATTTCTTATCACACCAAAAGACTTATCTGCATCTAAATCAATATCACTAACAATATAAAAATGGCGTATTATCGTGAAGAAATTTGTATCCGAAGGATTGAGGTCTCGTTTTAATTTCCGAAGATCTTAAGACTTAACTCGTTGATCGAAATCATCCTCGCTTTCAAAAGCTACCTGAAGCAGTTCATATAGGTGCCACTTCTGTTCATGCAAGATTCGAAAATATTGGACTGATATTATAATCCCATGATAATCAACGTTTGCTGCAAGTCAACGACTTTGTAAATCATGCTGGTACTGCTGTGCCTGTTCCTTCATTGATGACATATCTGCGGTTCCTAAATAGTGGCCCAAATAAGAGCCGCCAGGAGCTGAGGCTACAATCTGCGCCTCTGGCTATGAGCGCCACATAACACACAGACAAATGCAATCCAAACCAAAGAAAGAAAGCGAAGTGACTGTAATAATACGAAATTCGTAGATTTTGAAGAGAGCCGGCACATACGCAAAAAGGCCCCCGAAAATTTCCAGGTATTGGACGGCTTCTTGCACGTACTTCTGTTAGGCAGCAGCATCCTTCAAGGTGAGGAGGAAAGAGAAAATTAGATGGTAGTTCGTATTTTCTTTACTCATCCATAAATAAACTTAAAAGAGGAATTTGCTCTTCCTCTCCTCTGATTCTGAAACAAAAACTAAATTATATGACTCTCATGAACCAAGGCTAGCATATAATACTTAAGTTTTTTTTTTATTAGTGAACATATCTAGCCTAAAAAATGTCATTATTCTTCATAATATCTAAACACTCTTTTCAGGAGCTGACTTTGCAGGTAAGACTGGAACCGTTGTAGGATGGGGTCGTACTTCTGAAGGAGGAGGACTTCCTGCTATTGTCCAAGAGGTTCAAGTTCCTATTCTTAGCCAACAGCAATGCAAACAGAGCAAATATCGTCCGTCACGTATCACGACCAATATGATTTGCGCAGGACAAGGCAAGCTTGATTCTTGTCAGGTACGTTTACTGAAACAAGAGACTGAAGTTAATAACATGATGCACCATACATTTTCTAACTGAAATATACACTGGTAATTAAATCGTTTAAATCTTCACACGTCACGTTTTCATGTATTTGTTAGACATAATCGAGAACTCCGGATACGCATTTGAGGAGGTACACGGATTCTGTTCTTCCTGTCGGTCATTCCGGACTTAATTTCGCCAATCGAATGCGTTAGTGGTATCTATACCAAGGTCTTGAAGGTCAGGTACCTTCCTTTCCCTTGAAGAGTGGTAGACAAGAGACGTATTCATTGTCTCCATAACGCACACTTGAGACAGGTGCATTATGGAGAGCATTGAAATAAGGGAGATATTATTTCGATAGAGACAGAGGTAAATAAAAGTCTACTTTATTAAATGAAATGTACGAATTCTCGTCCTTAAGTTGTCTTCTAGCATCTGTTTCCGTATGTTTCATTACCATCAAAATACCATCGCAGGTTTCCATTTATTTGCGGTAGATCTATCAACAATATTCGGCTTCTGATGGTTTACTTGGTACTTTTAACACATATTGTAGATATGCCTATTGACAACTATCTCCCTTCTATCTTCAACTAAGCATTCACTATCGTACGGAGCAGTTATGATGGATCCAAGTAAAGTGGATGAAGTTTTCTGGTATCGCAAGTCTTGCAATTTCCTCTCACGTTTATGCAGCACATTTAGTATAAATTTTATGACTATTTAGAATCGTATGGGAAATACGATTCTTCATATGGTGAAATTGACGACGCAGCCTCTTGTACATGTTCTTCATTAATTGGACCCGGAGAAATAACTTTGTAGAGATCTCACAGGAGAGTTGTGATTTTCGTCGCACTAAGTTTTTATTTCAACTTCACTCCCGGACCAAGCAACGTCATTTTCTGAAAGATCATGAAATGTGCAAATTATACATCCTGAATACTAAGTGTCACACCTGTGATTGTCCATGAATAACCAGGGAAATATTTGAGGTGGACAGTACATTTATAGATGATCTCCATCTCCACAGATATACCATCGGGTTTAATGCTGATGTGCAGATGTTTAGCGACTTAAGGCAATAAGTACAGATATGAGAATCGAAAGAAAGTGTGTACAGGCTGAGGCAACGTTTACTCATATACCCAAGCACCTTGAAAATTCATTTAAAAGGTCAACTTGATACTTTCGGTTATACAATGTAGAATATACATTGGAAGAACTTTGGTACTTTTGTCAGTTCCACAAAAGAGCAATCTGTCTCAACTTCTGTATATTCCAATGTTTGTAACGGTGCTTGACGTAAGTGATAGAGCATGTTTGACAGTAAGTATTCATTTTAAATGTGCAAATCTGGCGTAGTACCGTTAAATAAAATAATTTTATGTTGAACTGACAACACAACTTCTGACATTCCAGTGATAGGCTATTAGACTGGCAACTTTCACCATTTGAAGCGTGCTTAGGGTATATGAGTAAACGTTGTCACAGTCTCCACACACGAAAATCCGAACTTCTTTTGTCATTCTTTCCTTTAACCGCTGAAAGTTTGCACAAAATGAAATAGTATATTAGATTAGATGGGTTTCATCGGCAGATTTGGTTGCTCTGTTCGGTCAAGTATATGTTTCCGAAACAGAAAAAGGAATATCGCAGAATATACGTTTTCCATTGTAGGCTTTATTAGCCTTTACTTGTTACCACTATTACCAGGCAAATAGTAATTAGAAACATATTGAGATAGAGATAAATATTCCAGCAAAAAACAAATGTAAACTGATGGAAATATGTATCAGTTGAATTGTAATAGTATACTGCAAAATAAAGAACTACTGCAAAGCAGTGTAAAAACTAAGAAAAAGCATAATGTACGCTTGACAAAATGTGCAAGGAGACAATTTTTACATCTCGGTTCTGCTAAAGTTCAAGGATCATATGACCAAAAGAATGTGAAATATGTCATTGCAACCTGCAGGGCAGACACCTTTTCTAAAATAGATGCAAGTCACCAGGGTGTATATATTCATCTTTCTATTGACATAAATGGTGGAACTCCGAAGTTTCGTAATGTTATTTCAGTCATTTTAATGTTAAGAGAGGTTATTGAACATTAGCCGCTAAAAGTTTGTGTAATTAAAGTTCATTTAATTAATTTACTCGTGTGTGATACCTTAACTTTAACTTTATTTTATATGGGCCAGTCTAGTAACTTTTGACTTCGGCCCGTCACGATTATCCGTCACGTTCTAGTTAAAATCCACACCCCTGCCGGGACCTTCGAGTCGTTGGCCTAACGACTTAGACCGCACAGCTACCCAATCGGCATGTGTGTAATACCTACTTCAGTTCCTGAAACTTACTGGCTGAGATAGTAAGTTTCTCGTCACCTATCATAAATTTTGACAATTCGTGTAAGCTTGTAACTTTGTACACGTTTTAAGTGTTTTTATATAAAGCAATACAATTATAAATGTCTTGTCGATTATCATCCATAATGGAAAATCCAATCGAACAGCATATACCTAGGTAAAATGTTCTTTAAATCGAATCCGTAGCCTTTCCCTATTGCGATGCATTGCAATAAATCTTCCTTAAACTTTGAGGAATAAAATTAATTCTGCTCACTATTTTAATTTTTTCTCAAGAAATCCAAAGAGAAAATACAATATTAGAATTTGAAAACTAACCACACCGTTAAAGAGTTTTCGACACATTCCTGGAAAAACTAAGCTTCCACAGCTGCCCGCAAAGGTCCAGAGTTTTACTAATTAAAACCAGTTATCTTTCAGTTTTCAACAATAATGGGTGCTAAAGTTAAAAGAGAAACCTGAAGCGGGATTTGAACACGGGTTTGTTCAAACACTAGATCAAAGCAGTAGAGAGTGTCAGATGCGTTGCCTGAGCCCCGAAGAACACAAACTAAGTAGCTCCCACGACTTACGCCAAATTTTAATAATTTTTCTACTTATCAATTATGGATCTATACTCCCAGTTATTGAGAATATTTCCTATTTGTGCTAAAATACGTGACAAAGATGGCGACCACAAGCAGTTAATCAGAATTGCGTGCACGACCACGATAAGAAACCATTTTCTCATTCAGCGCATGTGCAGAAGAAACTGAAAACTCAAAATATCCATCTCTGTAGAAAAGCCTTTGCCTCTTTTGGTTTACCTAGATTTCAATGAAACAATATGAAATGCTAAAAATTCTGCGGAACTTAACTGAGAATTATTAGTAACTTTTACAAAATTCTGAACAGTGCACTACTGTTTGTAAACTTATTCTTATTACATTGCACAGTGGTCCAAATCAAGAAATTGTTGACCAAAATGGATTTTGTGAACTGTGAAGACATACCCAAAACCGATGATAGTATAGTAGCTAAATAAACAAAGTAACCTGCCTTCCATGTGAAAACTTGTTTGTGCAGGCATCGTAGCGACCCCTTTTCGGTTGGTCGTAACATATCTTACCCTCTCCCCGTTTTTGTGTGTTTTCTTTTTCTTTTTTGCTTTTTCCTTTTCTTTTTCGATTTTAGTTGGCTAAGCTACAACCCCTTTCGCTCCTTGTTGTTTGATTCCTTCCTCTTCTCTTATTAGCTAAGGTCAGTCAGTAGTTCTGCTATGGCTGTCAACTAGGAATAACTGCATAAAACCAGGGTGCCTTGGAAAGTTATATTATAAGTGAATTTATAATGCAGCCCAATATCTAAAAGTTTTATTATTACGAAAAGCAGCCTCTTCTTATCGAAGATTTCAATTTTGGGTAGCTGTTTTCTACAATTTCTTCATGGTAGAAGCTGAGTGTTGTATTCTACTGTTGGCGTTTTGCATCGTCCAAAATGGTTGCCCCTCGAATTGTGCAACGTGAATTATTTGTGTGTTTCATCAGTGTGTGAGGTGATTTCTGTGATATATTTGGTGTGCAGTGTTTCTTTTTTAAATAAAAAGTATTAGTGGTGGTTCTAAACTCCTGTTCTTCAGTGTAAAAGTGATTTAGAGCACCTTCAGCATGTTAGTGATTTCTGGTTTTGGTTGAAGCATGTGTGATGCGGATATGACCGCTTAATTTGGCATCGGGGGTCGGTTTACTATCAGGTATGTATGGTTAATATCTTAAAATTCCTCTTTCTCTCGCAGAAACCCAAGTCTGTTTCACCTACGTTTAGATAGCGAAATTACAGCACGAAAAATTTGATTCGAGTGTGTTGAATATTTACCTTGCACTATAGTTGATGCTACCTTTCAAATGCATGTTTTTTTTCCATTCAGCATTTTCTTTGCTTATTTCGGAACTGGTATGATTTAAATTGAACTAAATCTCTACAGCATGTCTGTTTTTGTTAAACGTAAGATTTAATGATTCCCAATGTTTTATTTCGGCGATTAGCAAAGTTTAAAGCTTCTTCGTTGCGTTCGCAAACCGTAATCCAGTTTGATCATGGAAATTCGTCCTGTAAATTTATACCTAACCCAACCATAGTATATCATGTTTGTATTATCAGATCAGATGTTAGGTTATGTTGAGTCTAAAAGTGAAAAATACATACGAAAAGTGTTGACAACTATTTTGAAATATTAAAGTAAATTTCTGCCCAGTCGCTATATTTGTAAAAAAAATCCTTTTCGTAGAAAGAAATGTTACGCTTCAGTGATTGCGGAAATTTTGTTTAATTGGGCTAATGCGTAGAATGTCTACCACATTTGAAAAGTAAAGGTAACCTAATTTTTTGAAAAATAAGTGTGTGAAATTTTGTCTCTGTTCTTAGGCAGAGCACTTCTGTAGATAATTAATTTACCATTTGTTATGTGAAATTAACATAATCCTTAAAACTCATTTTGATGTACTAAAGATTCTCTTCAGAAACGTTTTTTTTTTTTTTAAGAAAAACAGGAGTCAGTCGTTTTGCATTGCGTTTGTCATGTTTAAGTAAAAAAAAATATATTTTAACAGTTATTCCTTGTGTTAAGGGTTTTATTACGAAGTAGCTAGTTTACAATCACTGTGGTATTGCTGTAAAGGTTCCCAAACTTTCACCATTTCAGTCCGCGAAGTGTTATTTCATGTGTATGTGAGAAAGTAATTTCAGATGAAGTTTAAGTTTGATATCTTAATACGATGCTTGAGCAAACATTAGGGAATAGTCAAAGCAGTTAAGTTCATCTAAATTTCGTGATTAATGTTAACTAGTGCGCGGCTGCGTTGAGCCTTGTACTATTTTAAGGACATAGTTGCGTTAGGTTACTAAAATAGCGTTTTGTGTTCTGCTTTCCTGCGGGTTGTTCTCTCTTGCGTCTCTCCCCCCACCCCCACATTTTGGGGACCTTTTTTTCGTCTTTCAGCCATCTGCTTTTTGCCAACTTTATGCGTTTTGGCACTTCTTTTAGGCTTCTTCCATGCATGCTTCGTGGTCTAGATTAGCGTGTATCCTGTCTTCGATGGTCCTTGGCTGAAGGAGGGTGCTGATGGGTAAGTACCCTCCCTGTCTTCAGGTCCGATAGCGGGTTTCTTTCGTTATGTGCCCTCTCCTGTGGCGTAATGTAGGCTTGTCTCCTAGGTAGGTTTGGCCACGTTATGTGAAGTTTGGGTAAGCCTCCTTTTTGCAACAGGGCACCGCTGGCCCCCTTGTTTTCTTTTTTGTCTACCTACCTTTGAGAAGCAGTTACATTACAGCATGATAGTGTATACATAGCTGCAAAGTGCGGATGTGTACTAACTCGATCTTACATAAGTTGAAATATATGGGCAGAAAGGTGCACAATCTGGGAAATTTATTCGTAGTCTTAGCGAACAAAGGAAATGTTAAAAAATAATTACGCTGAGTAATCCATGTCTGTAGTTTGTGTTTTAAAATACAGATGTATTTGACGTTGGATAGAATTCGTCCCGTACTCAAAATACGCGTACACCCCATTTCTTACTACATTTATCTTAAATCACAAACTTCGTGTAGAGCTACAAAATTTTGCGTGCTAGTGCGTGCGCTGAAACACATGAATTTATCTAGATTATACGGTACACGTATTTCGTAGGCAGATTAACTCCACCTACCCCTGCTTGCCCGCTCTTCGCAAAATTTGATGTTTCAAAGACAATTGCAATATACATGAATGCTAATTTGTGTTATGACTTTATTAAATATTATTGGTTCGTTATACTACTTAAGGCAATTACGTACTATTCTTTTGTGCGTCGAGGTAAATTTGTCCAAACGTTCGATCGCCGAAATTAATCAATATCCTAAATGGAAAGGAGGATGTTAAAACAGCGAACAACTGGGACGCCTCACTAAGGATATACTTCGCACGGTGATGAATGCAGACAGAACGGATGGTAGACCTAGTGTAATTCCATAGGATAGCTGAAGCTTCCAGAAGGTTTTACTTTTAACAATCTTTCAGATGGAACAGGTCAAATGAAATAAAGATCCGATTCTGAATAAGTGTTCGGACTGGTTACATTAAAAATTCAACCTTCCACCAAAATATAGAAGGTACGCAGAGCCCGTCAGAAGTAGAGAAGATAAAGTTAAATACAGAATCGATTTCGAAAGGAAATGGAGCTGCAGGGGGTTCAACTAAACTCGGGAGGGAGTGGAACCACAGAAGATTTTGCCAAAATGTCCGACCAGTTCTGTAGATATCACTAGCGTCTCATAATACATTTCTCCGTCATTCTGCAAGTTATCTCTCGCGTGCATCACATCAATTCAGACGTGTTCGACACATACGTAGTATAAATGGACAGATTGTTTGTACAGCTGTATCCGTGGTTTTTCACGCCGTCTACTGTCCACGAAATTTATTTATTCAAGGGTTATTTCAAATGCTCTCCTTACGTTAGACTAGTTATCGGAGAAGGCTCAGAAAGCCAGGCACAAACATCTTAAGGAAGTCCGAGAAGGAAACATTAGAAAACTGTCCAGAGTTCTGACGAGTGATCTTTTTCATATGCTACGTATTTATTCCGGTCCATTAATATCCAGAATCAGAAGTTAAATTACCAAGGAGACTTAAAAGTTCAATATCAGAAGACATCATCAACCTCCTTCTAGGAGTTCCTGCAGCTGGGTCTTGTGAAGACTGAAATTACAGAAAAACTTAAGTGGTTCAGATTCAATTATCTATCTTGTGTGTTTTCATTCTTATAGTACATCCGATAATTTTTAGGTAGTTTCATTCGTTTTGCGTACCAATTTATTACTAATTTATTAAACACTCGTCAGGCGAAACATAACATGATATGCTTAAATGGCCTGAGCCTTAGATGCCTAAAGGTCATATACTGAAAATATAATTCTTTGCTGCAAGCTTCTACATATTAGTCCAATATGCTTACAAGCTCTACATATGTAAATAACTTTTCTGTTATGTATAAAATATACCATATTTAATTTTGACCGGAAATTTAGAAATTGGGCCCACTGTGCATTGGTATAATGAAGTTTTGCTGTGTATAAAGCAGCCACAGCAAGTTACCATCAAAGAAGCAGAGAAGTGAGATTTTGGAATATGCTCATAGTATTTCCAACCCATTATGACCGTGATACATGTACACTTCAAATTGTCCAATAGCTGCGTTTCGTGACTTAGAGTAAATAATACCCAGAGTGTTCGTGAGCGTGAACCCATAACACATTACTGAACTCTGAAATGTTTGGAATTTAACCAATACTATTGGTTGGGAAAACATATAGACTTCGTTGCTATTCGTGCTCCAAAAGCTACTACGGTTTTGTAATCTGTATTTTGTTGTACTAAATTTTCGCAAGGATGGCATTTTTGTTGTGTATTGTTTTATATGTACTGACACAGTCATGTATTTAGCACCTAACACTAACGCGTGGACTAGTTTGTAATATCATACCGTTTATGTAATACACAAATCTTTTTTTGAACAGTATATTTCTTTAAAAGATTTATATCGTATCCGTAACTATCACCAATCACATATTATAGGTGAAGTTGAGAATTCCTCTAAAATACTTATTTTTATTTCAAAGATCTTTATAGTAAGTACCAAACAGCATTAGATTATATTAGTTTATTTTGAATTTACTATAATCGTCATAAAAAAACTAGAGAAGAAGAATATTACTTAAATGAATAGCAGTAACTATATTAATTACAACTTAAACTAAAACAAGCAACATATTTTAAAGTGAAGTAATAAAGAAAACTCCAATATTCGAGTAACAAACATAACAAATGCTTTAGTAAACTATTCCCTTTGCAATTCCTCCCGGGAAATAAGCAAGAATATGAATGGATATTCACGACCATTGACATACCTTTGTATATTCAGAAATTCTAAGTACTGTTTATGTAGATGAGAAAGCATTTACATTTTCTGTCAATTGCACTTGTATTATCTTTACAAGTGTAGCTGAAGTACTAGCAACATACTTTCCTAGAATTCAGACCATTGGCGAACGTAACTCTGGCATATATTCTTAAACAGCTGAAGACTCTTGAACTTACTAAGGAGCGGCCGAACCTTAATTGGTAGAGCATTGGCTTAGCAATCGCAAGGTGCTTTGAACGATCCCAACCACCACCCACACTAACTAAAGCTCTTCAAGCCTTTTCCTCAGGTTTACCAGGAAAATACTGGGATGATACCTACGTTCTCCGGCTGACTACCTTCCAATATCCTCTCTATTATCCAGAGCCTGAGGTGCCTAAAGGATATAAATTAATTCAATTCAATTCTTGTCGATATTGATACCGCAAGACAATTCAGTGATTTCATCTGGTATCTTCATAACTATAGGGTCTATATTTTTAAAAAAAATGTGGGGCGAGACTTTAAGGATAAACGTAATTCATTATTTCACTTTAGTGAATACGTTCCATGAGTATATTCAGCAATTTCTGTTCCTCCTAGTCATACATATTTCAGGATAAATAGTCCCATCCCCATTGCTCTTGTTGTCACGATGACCAACTTAAGATTTCGCTAGGGAGGCATGTAGGTTGGAGTTCTCTTGCTCATCATCGTGCGCTAGATATTCCAAGATTTTCCTGAGTTTCACGAAGCTAATTTTGGAATGGTACCTATACAAAACCCTAAATTTCCCTTCCCTACGTAACAGGCCCCGCAAAGTATTGATGAAACGTTCTTAAGCTCTGAATTGGTGTAAAGAATATACAGATAAAAAAAATAATGATTAGGAACATTTCTAATGCTACTGTTTTCTAATGTATCTCTTTCAAAGTCTGTTCGAAATCTTTTACGAACAACAAGTCTTTCTATATCCTTGAATAATGTAAAATGCGTTCTCTGATTTTTTAAATGATGGCTTAGTTATTCTATTTGATTAAATAATATACTGCGTCGTAAACGATAATTTACATTTCTGAAGTTCGAGTGTCTTAGACTACCTCCCCATTTTTCCACAACTATTTTTGCGTCCTTCGGTTAAAGAATGAGAAAAGTAATGACTGATGCCCTACTTGAAGGTATTATTTAAGCATTCTCCTGGTGTGATTGATGGAAACAAAGAAGAATCTAAATGAAAATCAGAGGCATAAGTAGCATATTAACTTATGCACTTTTTTTAGTCCACGAACAAGCTTCTCTATTTATTCTCATATGTAAAAGACGTCTAGAAGAAGATGCATTCCGTCTGAGAATTTCTTACAAGGAAACTCTCCGGTGGAACAAAAAAATCAGCATGAAACTTCCACAGAAAATCAAATAAACACTCCTGTAGTATTAGCTTTCGGAGTTTCGCGGAACACGTGTTACAGGATTTCAAAATTTTCGAAATTTTGTTCTGAAAGCCTGCTGGGTAGGCAACACTTCATACATATGTGTTGAAGTTATACATTTCCCATTCATTTTTATGTAAAAGGTTGCGTTGAAGATAATTTAAATGTTAGATTATTGATGAAGTTGACATGTTAATTAATTGATCTAATCCCTGCCAAATGCGACTATTGTATAAATACAGGGTGACCTAAAGGAAACTTCCCATCCCGTTAATTGATTTTCAGGAGGAATCCCGACACATACCCCTTTTTCTTATAGGGAAAATGTGCCGTCGTGGACAAGCATTGCATGTAGTCTCATTGTATTATGGTCTAGTGACAAAACGTGAAAAATTCTTAAATGACAACATGGGTCAAGTAACATATCATGTCAACGGTCTATATTTACAAAAGCATGTGATCTTTACTAGTTTCTTTGAAAATTTTGCGGGAAATTGAGGGTTACAACCCTCAAATATTATAAAGTGAATCCTGGTAGATAAGGTGATATTTTACATTGTTTAACGTTATGAGCGCTCCAATTATCATCATTAGTATATAAAAGAACTCCTGGACATATCACTGTGGTAAATTTTAAAATACTATCCCATGTTTTGTGATTTAATAGCAGCCAACCCCTGTGATAATACGTTAATGTCGCGAATTTTAGATCAGCATTGTGCGTTGGGAAGAGGAACTACGTGGGTTTGAACCCTGCAACCGAACATCTTGCCTGAGTGGGAGTTAGCGGGTAGGACCTTAGTTATGGTACCAATTCAACATTCGACTCGCAAAATTGAGACTCTGGAAACTTTCAAGCGCCATGTTTGGCACCTGGATTCGAACCCACGCAGTCCCCTTCCCAACGCACAATGCTGATATGAAATTCGCGTGATTAACGTATTTATCACAGGTATTGGGTGCTATTGGATCACAAAATATGAGATAGCACGTTTAAATTGATCACAGTGATATTTTCAGGAGTTATTTTATGCTAATGATGACAACTAACTGGAGCGCTTATAACGTTAAATAGTGCAAAATATTACTTTAACTACAAAATTTCACTTTATAATATTTGGGAGTTTCAAATGCAATTGCCCGCAAAATTTTCAAAGAAACTAGTAAATTGTCACATGCTTGTGTAAATAGAGACCGTTGACATGATATGTCACTTGACCCATATTGTCATTTAAGAATTTTTCCCTTTTTGTCACTAGACCATACTAAAATGGACAATATGCAATGTTTGACCACGATGGCACATTTTCCCTATAAGAAAAAGGGGTATGTGTCGGGATTCTTCCTGAAAATCAATAAACGGGATGGGAAGTTTCCTTTGGGTCACCCTGTATTTATACAATAGTCGCATTTGGCAGGGATCAGATCAATTAATTAACATGTCAACTTCATCAATAATCTAACATTTAAATTATCTTCAGCGCAACCTTTTACATAACAGTGAATGGGAAATACATAACTTCAACACATATGTATGAAGTGTTGCCTACCCAACAAGTTTTCAGAACAAAATTTGGAAAATTTTGAAGTCCTGTAACATGTGTTCCGCGAAACTCCGAAAGCTAATACTACAGAAGTGTTCATTTGAACACATCATCAATGCACTGTGGAAGTTTCATGCTGATTTTCTTGTCCCACCGGAGACGGTTTCCTTGTTAGTGAGAATTTACAGAAAAATACATAAACGTAAGGATGGCCGAAATTACCTCGGAAACTTGTTTCAACGGTACTTTTTTCTGCCTATAGAACAATAGGATACATTATGGCCTGTCTAGAGATGCCCATTATTTTTATTTTTCCTTTTGTTTCAAAATATCTAAGTAAAGTACCGGTACTGAATACCAGCCTTTATTTTGCATATATATTTGCAATTTGTCTTGAAAAAATTATCACTATATTCCCGATGTTCTTCTTCAATATATAGCACGAAACCTGATGAACTTGTGTTCCTGGAAGTGCAGTTAGTTCCAGCTATCACTATAACGACCCCACAGTAAAATAATTCCTTTTTCATTACGATGAATACACTGGCACCATTGAAACTAGTGATATCACCGTGAAAACACTGATGCGATCACGGTGAGTTAAACGTTCCAGCAACGGAATAGTCACTATAAAAACATTTGACGGATTTCACTGACATTGTTTTTAAAATTATATCACAAGCACTACACTAGTGTATACAATGATGTCACCATAAACCAAAGGGATTATTTTACGGTACGGACAGAAATTATTTTACGTATGCCTACTTGCGCAGACTCCCTTTTTTACTTCCATCCTAAGCTGCTCAAACCAGTTATGAGTCCTCTCTGAAGTAAGTTATTGGTAACAGTGCCAATGACTTTAGAACAATATTTTTGCAATTTATTTTGTTTGCTATTTGATAGTTAAGAATTAGCACTGTTTAAAATGAGTAGCAAGTATTTTTCTTTACTTTTGAAACTAATTATTTGGTTCGCATATTTCATTCCGAGAACAATTTTCTATAATAGTCTTACACTGCTAGCTTCCAATAATATTTTTCCTATATCAATTTCCCAAACTGCTGGATTCCTACGTGTGTTTTGTTCCTTAGCTTTAAAAATAGTTTATTATTAAAATTCGGAAGATCTTTTAATACACTGAAATGTAATTTAATATCACTACATCTTTTGTGTAAATCTAACAACTTATTAAAAACATGGATGCCTCAAGAAGTATTATTAGAGTAATCTGTTTAGTTTTCAAATATACAATGTTGTTCTAAAACCGTCGAGAGGATCCATAATTTTCGACATTTTAAATTGTATCAAAGTAACTGTCCCAATAACATTGCTTATTCAGCTGCCGTATCGATTTTCTGAAAATTGCTCCAAATTAATGCAATTTAAGTAACATTTAAACGCGTGGCAAGAGCCGAAGACACACATTCGTCCACATGAAACATCGAGCAATGATTATTTGCATGAAGTTACTTGTTTAATAACAAACATTCCAACTTCTTTTTTATAAACTAGTAAGAATAGAATATTATCTATTTCTACAAATTACTTTCACATCTTTGTTGTTGAAAGTTTTAAGTTATCTTCTATTAATAAATTTTCTTTATTGATAGGAAGTTGGTGTGGGAGGATTATAGAGGAGTAAGTCTAATCACGTAATAAAAGTTTATCTTAATATTACGTTTTCGAAGTTAGAACTATGTTTTGAATTGGAAAGCATTATAAATCCTGACTACAACTGTCCACAATTTACAATTTACATTGAATTTATTTGCTGCGCGAAATAGAAACTAAACCTGGAGTATGCTTTAAATAATAATTTATCTATACTTAACTAATGTTCGCGGCTTCTAAAAATTATGGGCGTTTACCGGCATTCATTTTTACATATTAAATAACTGTTTTCCGTAAGCAAAAGACCAAGCGTTTTACCTGAATCATGAAGCAGATTGTATAAGAAACTAAGATAATTGTGATACTACATATCTACAAAACCGTGAACAAGTTTAGTGTATTTGCTTTTCAGTGAAATTAAGACGTAATCATTAAAACATTAATTTTATTCTCCATTTTACTTTCTCAGGGAGATAGTGGTGGACCTTTACAAATAGCAGACAAAGAGAAGCATGATATTATAGGTAAGTCACACAGGCGTTTATTTTTCACCTGTTATTAATACATCACACTATAAAGATTTCGTCTTTAAACTGCCATTTTCTTGCGAAATAAACAGAAAGGTTAGCAGCTCATCTTGTTCTGGATAAGCCAGTCGTTTAGCTTTCATTATAATTTAGTATTTAATGTTAAATTTTTGGCTAATCTCACCAAAATAAATCAGAAGATGTTAAAATATTGTCTTGATTTGATTCCGTGCGACAAGTACACAAATCGTAAAAAGTAATATTAAATAAATCAAGGTGGATTTAGCCATAAAGAAACAATAATTTCTGAAAATTTTCAAATTTAACATTTTAAATTTGAAAGAAATGACTTCTCAAATGTATTGATTGCTCACAGTAGTGAAAAGAATTGTAGTGTCGCATTTTGTTTTACTTGTTATCTTTATTGAAACTTCAGTTGTTATATAATCAGGAATTTACGGTAACAAAAGGGTTCCTTTCTTTCAGATTCTTCCATTATTTTGAACTTAATGTATTTTTATTTGTTGTGTGAGTTTGGTAAGAAGCTGAAAAGTAAAGGAAGGAACTTAATATTTAGGGATTTACCAATCATCGTTAAGAATTTCACAAATCTTTAATTAAAGCTGTACTGTATTGTAAGTGTTTATTTAGCATTGTAACTGTTTATATGTTATACTGTTTACGTGTGATAAATAGTTGATTATATGTGAATATGATAAACATAATGGACGGTAGGTCTTACAGAGGAGTGGAAGGTAATACCGACCATCAATTAGTGATCACAAAAGTGAGGGAGAAGTTATGCATCGCGAACAGAGAAGGCAAAGGTTCATCAACCGAAATTCGAAGTTAAGCGATGACATAATCCGAGCGTAAGAGCAGATTATGAACTGGAAATCTCAAATAGATTCGAAATCTTAACCGACTCTAGTAATAATATAGATAACATTAATAATGAAATAGAAGTAAGTAAGATGTGGGAGGCAATTCGTGATGCAGTGAAGGGCGCAGCGAAGGAACGTGGAGGTGAGAAGAAACAAGTTTTGATAAAGAATACCTTAGACTTCATGAAGAACGGAAACAAGCAAAGCAACAATGGCTAAATAATAAAAACTAAGCAAATACCAACCACTACAGTAATGCGAAACGCAATGCCACAAGCGGGTTTAGAAACAAAAACCGAGAATATCTGACGCCAAAGATTCAGGAGATAAAGAAAAACGGGAAGACAAATTAAAATAATGTCAAGATACTCTATTAAAAGATAATTGAATACGTTAAAAAAATCGTTGTTAGTGAAATTGCGCAAGTGCCTAGAGTAAGAGTGATCAAACATGAGGCGAATTACGTAAACCATTTCCAATTCTAGAGTACCTGCTAAAGTGTAGTTTATCCAGTACATTCCATCATCACACTTCTAATTAACTTTATTAAATTACAGTGAACAAAGAACCAACAACGATTAGCCATATAGGAGCATTTGGTTCTCAACTTCAAGCACTGATGTACTACAAGAAATAATCAATATATATTAGAAACAGATAAATACCAATAGTTATTCCCTAGCTTGCAGAATAGTTTTAATCGGGATCAATTCCATAATTCTATGGGCTTCACCTATGCTTAACAAATACGTTCGTATTTGCAACAATCTCTTCTATACATAACAATGTAAACTGCATAACGAAGCTGAAAACATAGAAACATCTAAGTATAATTGAATTCAAAATACAAAAAACAATCCACATACATAGAATGTACAGATATCATCAACCATTAACTGAAACTTCCATATTACGTCAATAGGCACCATGTTTCATATCAGATAACAAATAACATATGAGATCTGTACAAAATGGTAAATTCGTTAAGGAAAGTTTACCAGCCGAGGTTAGGGATGATTAGAAATGAACGCGGAGATCTTCAAGCAGATCCGACTAAATTTATCGATGTGTGGAAAAATTATTTCGACAAACTGCTTAATAGACACAACGGAGAAGAAATAGAGGAATGTGAAATATATACCACAGAACCGTGAGTACCCGAACCTACCGAGATCGAGGTCGAAATGTCTGTTAAGAAAAGAAATTGAAAAATTTTCCATCACCGCGAACAGACAATATTCCAGCCGAATTCATTAAAGCGAGGGGTACAGCACTAATTAAGGAACTACATATGTTGATAAGTGCTATATGGATATTTTCGCTTTGAGACAAATCTTAGAGAATAAATGGGAATACAATGGAACTGTTGATGAGTTATTCATCGATTTTAAGAAAGCATATGACTTTATCATAAGGAAAATCTATCCTGGTACGATTTGGAATTTAAAAAGAAAACTCTTTCAACTATTGAGAATGTGTCTCAGCGAACGCATAAGCATAGTACAGATAGGTAATAATATGTCAGTTAGTCTCAAAATTCGCAACGGATTGAAACAAGGTGACGCCTTGTCACCACTACTGTTTAACTTTGTGTTAGAATATGCGATTCACAAAATAAAAGTGGTCAAAAAGGGACTAATCCTCCTATCCTTGCGATTAATATCAAGAAAGTTGAGATTGAAAATATACTGAACGGTTATTCTGCCGGTAATACCACAGATAAAGTCTATCTGTGGTATTACTTTACGGTAGTGAAAGTTGGAGTATGACCCTAGCAGACGAACATAAATTACGAGAGTTTAAAAATATGGCTTTGAGAAAAATATACGGATCGAAACGGGACGAGATGACTTGGGCATGGAGTAGACTGCATAATGAAGAACTTCATAAACTTTACGACTCACCCGATGTTGTAAGAATAATGAAATCACGACGACTAAGGTGGGCAGGCATTGTAGCTCGAATGGGGGAGAAACGAGGATTATATTCCATCGTGGTTGGTAAACCAAGGGAAAGAGACAGTTAAGAAGACCGAGACGACGGTGGGTGGAGAAGGGATCTTCGAGAATTAGGTGTTCGTGATGAAAACTGGCTTTATCTTGCTTAACATAAAATCCTGTGGCGAACGTTTGTTACTGCGCCGCTGAAGTTGCGTGTTTCGTAAGCCGTAAAGTAAGTAAGTAGGCAACTGATTATATGTGGTCAGTAAACAGTGACCTTCTACTGTGTTACCATACGGAGTATTTAAACGCACGAACTACCTACACCTAAGTCAAAATTATGTAATTAATCCGAAGCAGGTCCCCTATAAGAATATGGCTCTAATATCAATTAAACCATCCAGGTTCATTAAGTTGAGAGATTTTTTCTTCCTCTTTCACCATGGCTTTCACTGATTAACCAAATTTATAAAGTAGCTAAATAATCTTTTGTATTTTTCTTGCAGGTATTGTATCTTGGGGTGTTGGCTGTGGTCGACCGGGCTATCCTGGTGTGTACACCCGTGTTTCTCGTTACATAGAGTGGATAAAGAGGAATATGCGTGATACCTGTGTATGTGTGCAGTGAATATAATAATCATAAAAAAAAAGAAACCAAAATGAGAAATTAAGAACTGAAACAACTATTCTAAAACTAAATACACTGAACTTACTTTGTTGTTCTGTTCCAATAAAGGGGGACTTGCCCAATTCTTTGGAACTGTTTTTTTTTCAAGGCAATTACTTGTATTTATTTCCTATTAACTGTTTTGTTTCGCATGTAAATTAGATTCATCCTAAACGAATAAATGGTAGAAATGTATATATTTGTTACATATATCTGGAAGTTTCTTAATTAATTGATTTTAAAGTCTTTTCACAAAACGAGATGATGTGATCTTGAACGCAAAAATAATCTAAGGTCTAGGTAAACACAATTTTAAGAAGTTGTTGTTGTCGAGAAAAACCGAACATGAATATTGTAAAAGTAGAAAATCAGAACAACATTCAACATAGATCACAATAATCACATTGCTAAAACATTTAAGTTATTAATTTTACGCCTTACAACTATTTTAACGGGGTTGTTAAAATATTATAAAAGACATGGTAATTAGCTTTGCTCCGAAGTTGGTACTTTTAAAATATACAATACTTGAAAATCAAACTATACTTGAAAATCAAAAAGGTTTTCACCATTTATCGACTTTTTCAAAGAGTGTGGTTCTAAGTATTAAAGCAATCTTTCAAAACAATATCAACCAAATTAATGGAAGTAGGGGTTTATATCTAGGTTAGTTTAGCCACAATTTTGAATACTATTTTTCACTTTCACGAAATGCAAACTGGACGTCTGTTTATATTTGGAAAGATTTTGGAACCGTACATTTTACTTCGAAAATTTGATCAGCTTTAAATAATTTGGGACATAATAGATATCCTTGCCTCAACTTGAGATATAGGCTGTTGTATAATCAAATACCTCAGGGCATTATGATTTAATAACATTACATTATTGTGTCTATATTTATACGACATTATTTCCATTGAAATAGACTTTTGTCTTGTTAACACCTGAAATCTAGTGCTGTATACAAAGCTCAAGTATTTCTGAATTTCTTATTTTTTCTAAAAAAAAAAATGTGCTGCATGCGCAATTTTTAATGATAAGGCACAAGTGAAACATTTTCCCTAAAATCTAAAATTCATTAGGGAATAATATAGAGGAGGTTATGAGAAGGTTGTAAATATGTAATTTGGCGGACATAATCTAGCTACATCAGTGGACAAAATAAATCTAATTCATTCTTTTTTCTTGTTCAGCGACAATTGCAAGTAGAATTAACAAAAAGGTTTTGTTGACGAAATGAACAAAACATTGTTTAAACATTTTTGTGTGTGTGTGTTTCTTATTTGAAACATGTTTTAATGAACCGAGAAGTAATATTTCAAGCGTTTGAAACTTTTTAAACATAATGTGTTTTAATTTTAAAATTGCCTTTATTCTTCAATTAAATTGAATTGAATTGATTTTAAGAGCATTTTTTGTCGTCTTCTTCTTTTTCCTATTCTTCTTCTTCTTCTTCTTCTTCTTCTTCTTATTATTATTATTATTATTATTATTATTATTATTATTATTATTATTATTATTATTATTATTATTATTATTATTATTCACTCTTTGTATTCTATGATATAAAAAACTTGATTTTCATCCTCAAGTTAGACATGACAACACAGGTCTTTGACTTACAAATGAATTCGATTATAATTGATCCTCGGAATTAGTTAAAGCAATGTTCTAAATTTTGTATTTGTAGCCTTCCAATGATTTTCTATTGTCTGTTTATCTATTATATTGTAGTATGCTTACTTGCTAACTTAGAAGAAAATTTACACGTAATTAAACAAATAAGTAGATAGTTGTCTACTTATATTGTCTAAGTGGTAATTATATTTATTTTTAAAAAGGAGATCTCTTGTTTTCATCTACTGAAATCTTGAACAGCCTTTGGATTCACGAAACTGTCTCCTACTTACTTCAACGTTTTCCCTTTAGTATTGTAAAGGACCCTTAAATAGACCTTGGTAAGGCAAAGTGCTCAAAAACTTTTTAACATTATCCATAGACTGTGGTCTAAATGTAGTATTTGTATTTATTGTCTACACGTGTCCGCTTACAACTTTTGAAATAAACTAAGTGGCATAACTTAACAATGATCTTCCCTAACAATTCGGGAGAACTGCAATCCCTTTCAGACTTGTTTAGTTTGTCCAGATAACTGTCGAGTTGACACTTGGAACAAATTGTCTTTGCTGTTATTGGGAGAAATAAATACTAGCATTTATTTCTATTCAATTATGACAAATACACTTCTAAATTGTCTATTATTATGGTCCGTATCTGTTATACTAGCATATGACCAAATGTATAATTTTATTAAAATTGTTTTTACTTGAGCATTATTTAAACAATTCATCTGCTAGTCCTGGTTTTATATATCTGCGAACAATAATCACACATATCTCACTCGGCATGTAGTTTCTATAAAAGAACACTCATTACACATCTCACTTAATGTAGTAGCAAAGGTTAGTTTTCTTAAAATGCTTTTATAACTTTCTTTGACACGCGTCAGGGTAGAATAGGGGAGAAGAAGTCGGAAGGAAACATGCCAGGGCCTAGTTTGAAGTACCATACGATATTTACTTTACGTTATCCAATAAAAACTCTATAAAACCACAATCGGGATGGACGATCAACCTTCTCAAGGCGAAAACAACGATCTAGGAACTGTTCTGGTGCTGCTCGATATTATGAAGGGAAGGTTAGTTCCTATAATGGTCAGCCCTGTGAAAGTGAGGAAGTTAGAGGTTCTGCACACCTTGCCAACTTAACTGAGGTCTTTCCGTGCTTTCAAGTTAGTCCAGTAGTCAAGTGCAGGTATATTTGCTGTTTCCTCCATCACTTTATCAGGAAGTTGTTTGCAAAGTGGTGTCACTCATCAGCTTTGAAACGGGCTAGGGCGCAAGTTGCCTCTAATGTTTAAAAATGCAAATCAAACAAAAAAGGTGAAAAAAAAATGGCCATTTTGAGGTCTGGATACTGTGTTGAAATAATAATCCAAAATTGATAGTCTTTTAAGCAAACTAGTCAAATAATCTATGTAATTGTACTAACGTTATTGTTCTTCCATTACAGTTTAAAAATTTTAATTTTTCACTACCATCGAATTTTCAAAAAAAGTGTATGAATAATTAAAATTCTACATACAATACTCTCCTTTACCCAGCTTCACGCTTCACCTTGCTAAGGATAAACGTATAATCAATTGTAATGAGTACCACAGAACAAAGGGTTGCCTAGGTCTTTGGTTAGTGTTCTGGGAGTATCAGTTACATTCGTTCCAAACCCCTGTCTTTGAAGCCGATTCACATTTATTTTCAAATTTGTAGTTTACATAATCCAGCCATAGGATATATATGCGACCACAGTGTATTATTGAAACCTAAGTAGCACATCTTTACTTTATGAGCTTAAAATGACGCGTTCGGTGCAATCCAGTTACATGATGGGAAGCGTTCCGTTGAACTAACTAGAGCTGATCTAAGAAGAAATTAAATGAGTGAAAGAACGTAAGAGTGAAATTAAATGAAGACTTAAAATATCGATTCCATTTACAGTAATAAGATGTCTTCACTTCTTGATCTAGTCTTCTTTCTCAATATTTGGAATATTACAGAGAATCTAAATTTACATCCTGTAGTTGATTTTTTAGAACAAGGAAATGCTACCCTTTTAAGGCATACGCATAACACTTTAACTTACCGAAGAAGATATTCCAAGTTTCAAACTCTACTTTTATTCTTGTTGCAATAGCAAAAGGAACTCAAGCAAAATATTTACGATATCTCGTGAATATGACACCAGCAAACAAGAAAAACTTTCATCAGTTCTGAGATAAAGTTATTAATGAGATAAATTTTCATTCATTAGAACTGTAACTATAGTGATTAAGGTGATAAACATGATGATATATTTCATTAAGAAATGAATTATACTTGTAGTGCACGCTGCGAGTGATGAAGCAATGATCTTTCAAACTATCCTTCAACAATATTACTCCTCTTCTCCATTCTGAAACAATGAGTTCTTAAAGGCATCTGGAATGAACTAACCATGAACTACAGTTTAAGTATAGAATATAAAATACAAAGCGTAACAACTACAATTGATAACAGTTTGTTTCATCTTAATGTATCTACTACACAAGAATGAATATGGTTATTTAACACTTATCAATTCAATATTATATAGTCATATTAATCACCGTATTCGACATTGCTCAATCAATTGTTTC
>JAGDQP010023292.1:0-29352 GCA_022664845.1 Lepisma saccharinum
ATGTAGCTGAAATGTTATTTTTCGTTATACTTAAAGCGAAGAAGCATACGAACAAATCTGCTCCGAGCCCGAGAATAAGACAAACTTTTCCAACACTTGACAAATGATTAGCTGCACTCTAGGGCTTCCAATAATGCTTACTCGATTATATTGTAAACAGGTTTTCCTATATATATATATATATATATGATGTAGCCTGCCATTTTAGATTTATGTGAAATAAATATTTATTTTTCGAAAAGAAGGATATGTGAAATAAGCGAATGGAACAGAAATTGTACTGAGTTCAACATATTATGTAGATGTTGATCTTAGTTATTGTACAAGTGCTACAATTGTAATACTACATTATTATTTAATTTACGAATGCTTTATTTGGACAATTCTACGCATAAGGGTACGCAAACAACATATGTTTAATGTTTCGGCTTATATGATTTGTGGTATAGTCAAGCTATAATTTAACCAATACTGGAATAACAAAAATATGTGGTTTATTGTAACAATATTTTGGCAATTCTTTTAATTAAAACGCTAGAAAAACTTTCACATAATTATAATAAATAACTATCATATCGACAATGTAATTGATTTGTTTATAGAGACAATCAAATTGCAGGTGAATTAAGATAATGCAATGAAAATACGCTTACATTTTATGATATTCTTTTGTTGTGTTGCTGTATTTTTATGAAGTTTCTTTGTAGCCACTACACGCTAAAATGCTGTAGATTTATAATGCGTTGTGTTTGTTTTTCCAAATAAGATACTAGGTGACGTTTCGTTTCCTGGGTAATAAGAAAGAAGTAACAGTACCGATAAAATAATTTAAATTATGAGTTGCATTACACTTGATCATTACATTCTACTAATTTATAAAATATAGGTAATCAAGGAATCAAGAGAAATGTTTCTAATTTAAATACGATAAGCACAAATTTGTTACAAAATTTAAATTTTAATTAGATAATTAGAATACTTAAATCCGTAGTATTGTTTCAATTCCAGTGTGAAGTCCAGTGTCAAACCACAAACCATGGATACGAAAGTGACTTTTGAATTTCAATTGATGAATACAAGATCGCGGCTTCGGGTATTACGTGGAATGGTAGATATTATTGGTGAGTCTATTAGGGTAAATCAAAATTAGGTTGTAACGTATATGCATATATGCGTATATGCATATGTAGATACATTCGTATATTGACTCCGTACTCATTGAGTGTGTAAAGTAATTTTAACTGATACTCAACAAATATGGAATTGCGTGTTTATAAAATTGTATTTATGAAATTGTATACATGTGAGACGTCTGCTTTAAGCCATAGGATTATATGTAAAAGATTTTGTAAATGTGCAAGTGCAGAGTTAACGGTTGGCGCTTATTATCATTTACATTATTTGCTTTATAATATACAAAATAACACAATATTATTTAATATCACATCGAATAATTAACAACCTGCCACTGAGAGCAATGCGTGGTATCCTCAATTCCGATAGCTATCGGACCTGAATTCAATTTAGTTGATTCTGAAATGATATTGTGAGAACTCTCTTACCAGTAATGAATTAAGAATGATAACAACTTATCTTACTCAAACGTTTTCTTCGAAAAACGTTCTAGTGAAACGAAAATTCTTCAATGTTTAATTTTCAAACTGCATTTTCTTAGTTACTGATGGAATTAACTTCAGCAGATGTAAAGAGGTGAGCTTTAAAAATAAACAGTAATTTTCTTGAAATTACTCGCCCCCTTCCCCCAAAGAGCTCAAATTCCTCTTCGGGTGAAAGTGTCGGAATTCATGACTGGTCTGTTGTCAATCGGCTGATTTGGAAGGAGACATGACCACAACCTCGTCTCACGTTTGTCAATTGTAATGTATTTCTTTGGTTTTGGAATTTCTCGTATTATGTTGCTATGCCCCATGTGAAAGCGTCTTGTGTCCTGCTAAACAACATTCTAATTACTATAAATTACTATATAAAGTACAGATTAAGGATGAGATTTTCATACCGACTTTCGGTAACTTTTTTGGACCGATGATTATTATCGATTTACCGCAAAAGGCGAAATACCAAATACGGAATACCGAACAATATTAAAACACCGAAATTCTGATCGATACTGAAAATGAATTCCGAATGTTACCGTAAAACGGAATGATATCGAGCGATGCCAAGTACTCAGGGAGGTATATATTTAGGGGGATCCGGAACGCCAAAAATTCCGGTGTGTAAAATTATGTACCTGGTTATCTATACTTAAGGCTCATTTCATACGCAGACCTACGTTGGAGTTGGACCGCTCCCAAGAGCCATAGACTCTTTCTGAGATGAATTTCTATATGCGCAACTGACAGTACTGAATGGTACCGAACGATATCGAAATACCAAAGCTGAAAAATAGTTAACAATTGGGAATAACAAATGAAACGTCACTGCTGTGAAATGGTAAAATGAATTTTATGGGCGGCAGCAGTACTATAACTTACTCCCTATTCGAGTGACTAGAAATTGTAAGCGCTGAATTTCGAATTGATTTATCTGGAAAACGATTTTATGTCACGGAAATTTTGCCTGAGAACCTCGTATAATAATTGTACTGTATGTCTTACTTTGAAAAAATAAAACAAACAAAAAACTTGATAGAGTGATTAATTTACTTGTACTTCATTGCAGCTCTCAGTCAATGATTTTTTCCTTCTTATTGAAGTTGAACTCTTTATTATAAAATTTTCCAATTTTCATTTTAATTCAGACAGTAAGGAGCTTTATTGGATACAGCGAATTGGGTATATGGGAACTGATTTTTGTTTTTGTGTGATACTTCCGCCTGACCCCTCCTGTAGGTGGTGTCATCTCCAAATCCTCGAGGAAACACCAACCTGAAAAGATTACGGTAAAATATATGTAGAACCCCTTCTAAACTCCACTTACATCACTTGAATTTTGATTTTGCTTCCCCTAAAATGAAAATCCTGGCGGAATCCCTGCTACAGAAGCATCGGTTGATTATTCTCAGTACACCTTTAAAACATGCTATTTCAACACTGAAAAATTTTCTGAAACATTCCTGGAAAAAGCTAGACATCCTATCTGCCGGAAAATTTCCAATAACTTGAATAATAAAAAACAAACATCATAAATTAATTTAGGATACTGGAAATAAAAAGAAAATAGAACATATATTTGAACAAATGTTCCAGCTATTTTGTTCGGCATACCGTTTGTCTTTACAGACTTCAAAATGTGATAATTAAACTGTAAATGTAAGTCAAGGGGCAGCTACTTTTATAGCGTGTCCCAAGTAATGGTGCTTGACTCTGAACATCGTGCAACAAACAAGCAGACAGTTGAAGACAATAACTTCATATAATGTAGACAGTTGCCAAAAATGGCAACAGCGCCGGACGTCAAAATCCAGTAAAAATGAACAGAAATATACGCGTGTGACGCCAAATGGATGGTAGTATTGAACGTATATTCATGTGCGCCAAAAGGATAGTTATTGGAACAGAAGTCAAATTGATGGGAAACTAAACAAAAATATATTGTTCATTTAATTTAAGTATATTCGTTGATTTCGTAAAGTACTGCACTGATAACCATTATATAATATTAACAAAATGCAGCTAGGTCCCATTGCTGTGGAGAAAAATTAACTTCAAAACGGATGTCAAATGTTCGTGTTTTTGAAAGAACGCCAAATTGATATATATATAAATAAATAATATGAAATTCAACTCCCATTATTGCAAATGTGATTCATCAATATATCACAATTTGTGTATGCAAGCTTTCTGTAAGTTGGAACTTCGTTATTGGGTTTACGTGCAAATTCATTTTTAATAGTAGTACCCTACAATTCAGGGTGTGTTTTGATATAATTGATGAGATAAAATGTAAATCATAGTAAACTACATTTTTGTCATTTTTGAGCTATAAATTCTTGCTTTGTAGTCCATACGAAATGAAGTCTAGATATACTTGCGGCATTTCGTTGCATCAACAGATAGTGCAACGTGATTATTTTTCGGATGTATTGTAGCTAGAATTATTTCGTAACTGTAGACATTGTAAGTACACATTATTTAATGTAAAGTGTGGTACGTTACAGCCATGGCGGTCAGGCACAAGTTTTTAAGTGACAATGTGTCTCAGGAAGTAGCTAAATATTTAGGCTCGAGAGAAGATGAAAAGTAATTAGTAGGTACATATACAGACAAAGATCCGGAATGATCTCATTACCAAACTAAAACGAGAAGAATGAAGGAGATGTTAATCCAGTGCCAAATGTATCTCTAAGCGGAACTTTACATTCAATTTATTTTAAAATGTGGTAATTACTACAATATCATATTGTTCAGGACTATTGGAAACAGCTAACATTCTGCGACTTTCAAACTAAGTAAATTTCCCTTTTACACACACCGGGGCTTATATTATTTGACTAGAATATCTTTGGAATCGGTCGAAGCATACTGGGCGTTCATCAGTGTTTTGTCACAAATGTGGGAGAATTTAAAATTAATGGTTTAAGAATTAAAAAGCTAAAAATAACTTTTAAGTTATTCATATGTTGCTATGTATCAACCTATTATTTTCAATACCGTCAGCCTTTAACAATTGCAATAACCATGTGTTATACAACTAATGTGAAATGTGTAGCACTGATTGAAAGCAGGCACCTGAAAATTATCTGCTTTCAGTAGCTTTAGCATAATCTCGTTCATTTCTTATCATTAAAATATATAACATTATCTTATTCAAAGTAATGTTAAAATGTCATATGGTTTTAATTAATGTACTAATAAACAATCGAATGTTTGCAGATTAGCTCATAAAAGATTTTCAAATAAAAAGATGTGACTTGTTTATATATAAAAGGCCTGAATCACGACAAAAATTGGTGGATGCATCCGTGTAATAGCCATTTCAATACTGTTTAATAATAAAGGGAATATATTCGTTGTGATAATTACAGTTTTATATATTGCTACACCATATATACAAGACACATTGAATAAAAAAGGAAATATGTTTGGTAGAATATGTATTACAACATAAAAACTAACCACATTACTATTATAACATAATTTCCCCTAGTTCGATGCACTTACGTCAGCGCGTAACAAGGTTACTGACTATACAGGAAAAAATCTTTTGAAACTTATAGTAGTTACTCATAAACCACTGACTGGTCCTCCTCGTCAATGTGAAATATTGCCCAACTTTTTTACAGTAGTCCGAAAATGTAGAAACTTCAAGGTGTGACATGGAATGCATATATGTGGTGGGGTGGGTTATCGATCGTAGAAAATGAGACATTGGCGATGTACAGTGCCGCATTCTTATGGAACAAAGGCGTTTGATATCAGAAAACGTGGACTCTTACGAAGAGTTGGTTTCAATTTTCCTCCTAAAAGTTTAGTCCTCCTAAAAGTCAATTTTCCTCCTTACGAGTGCGTCGTACGGTTTACATTTTGCCATCCGGGGATGTAATGTTCAAGCATTAGCTCTTATGGTCGCAAACCAACGTTTGCATTACTTACATCACTACGCTGAGCACGCATCGTTTGCTGTTTGGCAAACGAATGGTGGCCTTATTCTATTGGGGTCTCCTTCGTTCTGGTTCGTAGAAATGAAAACCGCTTTTATTTCTACTGACAATTTGCTTAAAGAAATGACTGGCTGTCATTCAGGCGGAAATTTCCTTACAATCATCAACACGTTTTCTTTCAGCGAAGGTGTCAACATTTTTGGAACTCACCTCGCTCACATTTTCCTACATGAACGATACGTCTTGAAAGACACGATGGACTTATCCTGCACTTATATACATATGTGAACAATATTTAACTTACGGAATTACGCTGCTTACTCCATAACCAGCCTTCCACTTTATTTTATCTTTTCGTGAATTCAGTGAAACAGCGTCCTGGACACGATGAATCTTCTGCATTGATTGTAGTCTATTTGAACTTCTCAACCTCTCATACCGCTTGGCATCGTACTGAACTTTTATGCGCCTTGGATTTCTATCGGTCTCACGCCTTCATTCAACAAAATGCATAAGAGCATCATGTGGTACTAGCTTAGTGCACTCCTGTAAGTGTCCCGCTTTTTGCATAGCTGTTTCGTAACGTATAATGCGCAAAGCAAGTGTTCGAACACCAGTTATGAATAGGCAAACCATAGCTAAATATGGATAAATAAGGATGACTTCAAAAGATAACACATAAGGATGTAACGGTCGTACTTAATATATTTATTTTTTATATTAATTTTCCAGTAATATATTTAATGGGCAACGAAGTTTGCCGTATATACCAAGGGAAGCGCTCATCTTTTTACTGAGATTGCCAGTAGCATGTCAAGGTGGGTTGGTGTCCGAACCTCACCAGTACTTCGTTTCATGTTTCTAATTCCCGTACTTTCAGAGACATGATTTGAAACTTTATGACCCCTTGCTGGACATTGCGCTATAAAAATGCCCCACCAATATCAACAGAAATTCTGAAGGTCATATTTGAATTACCAACCTATGAATGCCTTGGAATGAATTTTCGCTTTGCCATAAACGTGAAATTCTTTTACGTTTGAATCGAGTTTCCATGAAATAGCAGACGGACCGCTTTTTGATAAGTCTTGCTCTATAGAAACACAATTAATTTGTCAACATCTAAGAAAGATACTAAAATAATGTGGAGCCATTGCTTTCTATTTACTTTTTTCTCCTAATAAATGCACGTCCTCCAAATTCATAACAAAGGAATAAATTATTGTGATTAGGAAAAATCCCAAAATATTCTTTGTTTCGAAGGTGACATGGATATCGTTGTAGATTGCAAGTTAATGCGGAAGAAGTAAAGCAGTCATCGGCAGTTAAAGACGGATACAAGACCACCTTTCATTGTTTAATCTAATTGAGCATATTCCACTCTGCATATAAGCAACATGTTATACAGTCTGTTTAGAAGCTAGCAAATTCATTTCACATGTTATGACTATAAAGAACAAGCTCTAAGAAAAGTGTGAGGATTGTACAAAATCCTATATTAACATGCACTAACACATAAAATCAGAGTCCCTGTGATCTTAGCGACAATATTGTCAACACTGATGTACGGATAACTTTGTACTATCGGCAGCATGAAGCTATAAATCTTATTTTAAAATTCGAGAGTGTACAGATTAAAGGAGAGCAAATTATTACTGGCCATAATAGATACAGACGAAATCCAAAAATATTGGAAGATCTCGATCTGCATACTATTATGCAAATGCTCAAATCCCATAATGCAACGTTTTGAATATCCAAATGACGCGCTCGCAAAAATAAGAAAGCATCTTTCATAGGAATACCTACAGAACGCCTTTGGTGACCCTAGAATTACATTTAGAGTTCTAAAAAATAATCCCTGACCAATGTCTAGTACATTAAAAAGAAAGAAATATTAAGAGAAACACACACTAAAATCTAATAACAGGCTTCAAAAAGCATTCAGTCAGGGTCTCTGAACTGATACTCAACTCACTACCTTAATATTAACCGTAACTGTGTACGTTGTTGCGCCTTGAAATGAGAGTAATGCAATAAATAATTAGTAAATAATAACTTATTTACCGTATTAACCGATACATATTATAGCCTGCATTAATGCGTATTGAGTCCGTTTGAATTCCAGAATGTTATACATAATTATGGAATTACAAAACACGGCAATGCTGTAATTCGGAAAACTTTGAAATCGAGAGGTCAAATCTCTGTAAAGTCTAGAGGCCGGAATTCCTCATTGTCTTTCTCAGTTGCCAGTACCAAGTACATAACAACAACGGTTTATGTGGACCAAAGACAATAGATTTAAAAGTTTCATTGAAGTCAGATAAAAGAAAAAATATACTTTCAGAATAATTGACGATCCACATGCTGGCTTAGATATAAAGGTGTTATTGCGTAATCTGATTGACAATTTTTGCGGTTTGGCAATATCATAATTTCGACAAGACTAAACTCCGCAACGTCTGAACTCGCAAGATTTGAGAAGTAGGAAATAAGGAGTTGAAGTTTCGAATTGGTAATAACTGAATCTGAGGAATTATGGATATCGGAATTGGCGTTAGACTTCCAGAAATACAGTAAAGTGTCTTCCATTGTAAATCTATGTTAATCAATCTATGTAAATCTATGTTTATCATATAAATTAATAGTGTTTTTAGTTATACAATTTTACCGTACAAAAATGGTTCTATCAACCGCAATATGCATCACTTTACCTATAACTTTCTAATGGAATGAAATTAACAAATTTTGCCACATTTGTTTTTTTTTAATATTAAGAATAATAACAATAAACCCACAATGCCCCGCTCCTGCCTCTTTCGTGAATGTCGGTACAAATTTAGAATTGATCTGTGACTGTTATTATTTCAAAGTTGTTTTGGAAACAAATCAAAGTTTTAACTTAAATACATTTTTAAAATAATACCAACATAGAGATTATTCCTTAGAGAGTTACGTGGCTGCGTTCCCTTTCTGGAACAACAACTGATTAACCTTAAAATACATACTTGTGTACTTTACATGTCCTTCTAAAATATTAGTATAAACATATTCAATCATTTTTTTTTTACTTGTACGGCTACTTAAAATAATCACAGATGTCTCGTCCGGAGTGAAACCTTCTTCCACCGCTGTTTTCATGGGTACACATTTTACATTGGTATTTGACTGTCAAATTATCTATGTTACATCCCTCAAAATTAAATTGGTCAAATATTGTACATCTAGGAGGCGTAATGCAACTAAGTAACAATGCTCGCGGTGCAGAAACAATGTTATTAACATTTTTCACACTGATGCTCAAAAATAAATTATTTGAAATGATGATACATTAAACTCATATTAAGCATATTTTTACAAGACTAAATTGTGAACTATACTCAACGATTTTCAAAGGATATATAATAAATTCCATTAGATTAATTTTCATTTAATACAATTTCGGTTATGATTTCACGCTTGAGAATTACACACTACTTAAAAAATACGTTCAGATTCATTTCAATTTCAGTATTATTGGAATAAAATATTTTTCAAGTATTCTTTATTTTACAAGGAAACTGTGTTCTGCGCGACATCAAAAATCAGAATGAAACATGCATAGTACATTGATGTTTCTAAATGAACTAAGTTTCGGAGTTTAGTGGAACACGAGTTACAAGACTTCCAAGAGTTACATAATACCTGAACGGTAGGCAACATTGTATACATATGTGTAAAGTTATGCATTCCATTTCACGTTTATATAAAAGGTTGCGCTGAAGACAGTTAAAATGTCAGATTAAAGCTATTGATGTAGTTGACATTATAACCAATTGTTCTTGTCCCTGCCTACGATCATATTATAAATTTAAGGGGAGCCAAAATATACTTTCCAACGTGATAATTTCGTAACCAATTGATTTTCAGAATGATTTTCATTCCAATTTTTAAACACTTTATATTAACTTGCTCTGGTGCAAAGTTGTAATTGATTTTTAACTCACTTCGCATCATCCGATTTTTTTTCTTGAAATGTTGTAAACTTGTTTGCATCCAATGACAATACAATATTCAATCATTAGCTATACGACAGTTTACTGTAGTACATTAGTTAATAAAATAATTAGACATTATCTTTAAATGCACGCAAACCCCGCATTTATTGTGTGAAGTTTGGGTTGCCTGTCTTGCAGGTAGTTTAATATTCATTCATATAACTAATAAATAATTAATAAAAATGATTTTAAAGAAATACACTTTATTAAGATGCACTGAAAGTAAAAAAAATAATATTATGAATCGGGAAATAAAAGCGTTGGTGCTCTTACTTGCCTTATCATAAAATCATAATATTTAAGGTCACAAACAATTTTATTTTTCAATTCATTAATTTAATTCAATTTATTAATTTTTACTTTTTAGTGCATCTTAATATAGATTTTTTTAAAAAATCCTTTTTAATTATGTTTTAATTTAGAGATAATGTTCCATAGTGGTTACGATACTTCCTGTCCCCTTTGGTTGTCGTATAGTAGCAAATTTGAAATATTCTTAAAACGAACATGGAGCAAGTGACACTTTTTTTAAACGATCTGTATGTTCTGTTTACATAAACATGGTATACCTTACTAGCTTTAAAAATAAAATAAAAAAAAAAAACATTGCCAGTATTTGCGTTAGGAACTAAAAATTTATGAAGTGAAACATAGTAGGTGAGTTAATATGCTACATTATTTAACGTTATGAGCGTTCCAACTGCCATCGTTAGTATAAAAGAACACCTTGAAACATCAGTGAAAAATTTAATCGGGCTATCTCAAGTTTTTGATGCAATTTAACACAGCCCCTGCGATGAATTCGATAATGCCTCGAATTTTATATGAGCATTGACTACTGAGAAGGGGCTGCACATGAGTTCAAAGTCCGCTGCAAAAAGTTGTAACTGATAATTTTCAAAGTTTCCAAAACTTCCCGAGACGGATATTAAGTTGATGCAATAACTAAAGCCCTGTCCGCTTACTTCCAATCAAACACACATGTTTGGAGAATGACAGTTGGAGAGCTCATAACGTTGAATAGTGTAAAATATCACCTCACTTACAATGTTTCACTTTATAAATTTGGCGTTTCAAATGTTATTTCAAGCAAATATTTGAAAGAAACTAGTAATTTAGCACATAATTTGTAAATAGAACTCAAAGACTATTAAAATGAAATGTCACTTGACACATGTCATTTAAGACAATTTCACTTTTTGCCACTAGAGCACAATAAAATGGCATAGTATGCATTGCTTTACCACGTTAGCACATTCCCTCTGAAAAGACGAAAGGACATGGGTCAGGACTCCTCCTTAAAGTCAATTGGTTACGAAATTATGGGGATGGGAAATTTCCTTTGGGTCACCCTGTATTGATATAGTATTCACATTTGGCAGGGATCAGAGCAATTAATTAAAACGTCTACTTCTTCAATGCCATTACTCTAACATTTAAATTATCTGCGCAATTTTTTATATAGAAGTGAACAGAAAATGCTTAACTTCTACACATATATATGAAGCGTTGCCTACCCTCCAGACGTTCCATGAAAAAATCGAAGATGTGAAGTCCTGTAACTCGTGTTCCGCTATACTCTATAACGTAGTACAACACGACTGTTCATTTGAACACATCATCAATACACTGAGTAGTTTCATGAATGTTGTAACCCACCGGGGATAGTTTCTTTGTTAGTATATGTAATGCTAAATATGTCAAAGAAAATATGTATCGACAATATTTGAATAATTACCTGCCTTTCCGACACGTATTGGTGCGTTAACCTTGCAAGATTCTGTCTCATATTTGTAGTTATGAGAATTTGCTGAGTTTGTGAAATGAAAATAGGAATTTAAGAGAATTGAAATTTTGTACATCATATAGATTTTATTTGTTTCTTGAATTGAATTATTGACATAGTACTGCTAATAATAGATAAATTTGTTTCGTATAGTGTCTGTGGGTGGTGTTGTTGGACTTTTCCTTGGTGCAAGTTTGATAAGCGTCGCAGAGTTAATATATTACATCCTCGTGAGACCATGCTTTATCTACAAGAACACAAAATAACGTTGATGTTAAGAACAGCTTGGCACTTTATACTGACAGAATGAAGACAGTATTTCAGTTTAAGTAAATAGATTTTTGTCATTTTAATGGTAATATTTCCTCTTATATGTTAAAAGGTGCGCAAATTAGCAATTATTGTTTGAGTGCAGTGATTAGAGTTGAAATTTTAATACGATTGGAAGGCAACTGCAAACAAAATGACAATATACTTTAGATATATATTTTTTCAGAGTTATTTATCCAAGGTGAAGGTGAAGCTTCATATGATACGTTAAAACTTATACAGTTATCAGTTTAATGAGAATCTATTTTCCTTTTATCTTTTAGATATATTTAGAAATGTAATAAAACAAACAATACCAATGCAAATTGAAGAAAATTCTAGTATCCAACACTGCTGAATTCGCACCTTTAACATATTATGCGTAATTCTCTAATAAATCGTAGAGTTAGTATAATATTGATTTAGCAGAGTAAATCCAAATGATGAGGATATCTTAGATAGTGTAAAAATAATAACAAATTTAATTGCTAGCGTTACGTGAATACTTTAGAAAAATCATGCAGCCGAAGGAAACTCCACACGATAATCTTAGAGGTTATATATTTATCTTGTGCAATTAGGGTGACCACCTTTTACTTTTGCTCAACCCGGAGAATCGGAGATTTAGAAAAAGAAAGAAAGTGGGGTGTGGGACAGAGCAGAGTCCCAGCAGGAAGGCCAGGGTCCCCAGTACGAGGGCTAGAGAGTTTGTGTGTGGGACGAGAATCCAAGCGAGTATTTCATTTCTAGCCCTCCAGTGGTACTTTGGGGTCTTCATGGCCCGAACCGAAAAAAAATTGCCCTATTGCCACTAGATGGTTTTATTCTGCAGACTGGCTATTACGGTAGTCTCCTGACATCTATTGAGGAATCCGGAAATAACGGCAGTCTTATTAGGGAGTCAGTCTCGTTCGTGCGGTTGGGTACCTGGGGTCCTGCTGACCGCAAATTACTGTTAACGTAAGTTTATATTTAACCAGTGACATTATTTTACTTCGAGAATGGCTGCTTCCCGTGGACTTACTGATACTGAAATAAACCAAGAACTAGCCAATTTAAGTGACATTAGTATCAGTGATGAAAAAGATTAATATGTGCCAAGTGATCACGAAAGTGAGAATGAAATGTCAGAAGGTATTGATTCTGAGTGTGACGATGGCAATGACAACCAAAAGGGTGCTTTTTATGGCAAATATATATATACGTGGTCAAAGGTTCCTGCTGTTCGTGGCCGTGCTCCTGCACAGAACATCATCAGCCTGGTATTGTTGGGCCAGCTAGAGGCAAAAGCTCAAGCGACCCATTTGTTCTTTGGAACTGCCTAATCACGGATAACATAATTGAAGAAGTCATTAACTACATAAACGTCAAGATTAAAAAAGTGGCAGAAAATTATAAGTCAAAGCCATCATTTGTTGATTTTACCACCAGCACTGAAATTAAGGCTGCCATAAGTTTATTGTACATGGCTGGTATTTTCAAATTCAATAAAGAAAACCTCCAAGGACTTTATGCTGAAGGTGGTACTGGAAGAGACATATTCAGAGGAACTATGCCAATGAGACGTCAATTATTTCTACTGAGCTGTCTTCGTTTTGACGATGCAGATTCTCGTGAAGTGCGAAAAGAAACAGATAAACTGGCTACTATTTCGAGCGTTTTCAACACGTTTATTGACAATATGAAAGATGAATTTTTTTCCGGTGAATATGCCACCATTGATGAGATGCTCATCGGATTTCGAGACAAATGTAACTTCAAAATGTACATTCTATCCAAACCAAGAAAATATGGCATTATAGTGTTCATTTTGGCCAATGCCAGAAATAATTACTGTTTGAATGAATGCTACTTTGTACACTGGAAAGTTTATATTGCCACGTTCACGGGATTTGCTTCAGCCTACTGAGAAAGTTCTGGAACTCGTAGATCCAATAGTCAATACAAACAGATATGTTACAGCAAACAATTGGTTCTCTCCTATTGAACTCACTAGTGAACTTGAGAAACAGAAGCTCACATATGCAGGAACAATTAAAAACAAAAACAAAAAAAACAAACGAGAAATCCCACCTTCCTTTCTTCCGAACAAGGCTAAAGCGGTTGGAAGTCCCATGAATGGTTTTCCAGCAAAGAAAACTTTGGTGTCTTTTGTGCCTAAACAAGGAAAACTGTAATTTTAGTGTCATCTATGCATCATAGCCAATCAGCTCATGACACAAGTAGGAAGCCTGAAGTACAACTCAACTAAATCCGGAGTGGACTCTTTGGATCAAATGTGCGCCACATATTCCACTGCTGGGAGCACAAGACGCTAGCTGATGACCCTAGTGTGAAGGATTCCATCTGAATGGAAAGAAGATAAATCGTTCACAACATTAGATTTTCTTTGGTAAAGTCGTATATGCTCATGAGACTAATGAAGGTACCACAACGCTAACTTCGTGACCATTTGCAAAGGATTCTTGGTGAAGCGGAAAAGGTTACAGTAGCTTCTTCTGAATGACCAGAAACAAGCAAACGAAAGCGTTGTGCCTTCTGTCCTAGAGACAAAGATCGAAAAGTGAGCAATGCCTGTGTCATTTTTAAAATGCCATTGTGCACAAGTTGTGCTAACTATATATGTTCAAATTGTTTTTCAGATAAAAAGGACTAAGTTTGGTGTTCTTTGTTTTTCAAACTTATATTTGGTAAACATTACATTAAGTTTGGTGTTAATTTGTTGCTCGTAAGCTTATTATTTTTAAAAATAAGTATCATTAAAAAGCAAGGGCATTTGCTTCAAAGGTACATTTTATTATTAGGGTCTTCAGGACCCCAAGATACCATTTAAGTAATTCTTTTCAGATGTACCACTTTCGGGCTAGATTAATTTTTGTAGTTTTACTGGACAGAGCAAAAATTGTGGATACATTGCGTCCATTATTACGAGTAAAGGAATACATAATTAATACAAACACCAAATAACGATTTGCTAATATTTCATTAAAGTTTAATATATCAAGGTATAATAATTACATACTATAATAATTGGTAATTTTTAAGTAAAATTGTACTTATATTTTTTGTGGTTTTACAGCTTGATAGTAGTACCTTCTGTTCTTCTTTTGCCAATTACTTGCTGAATTCTTGGCACGACATATTGCAGTTCAGCTTGGTACCTAGTTCCGCTTTGACTATTTACACCCACATTCATTTTAGTTCGCCTGTCCATAAATTTGACATGGAAGAAAATGCATGCCCTACGTAAGCGTTGCTTACAGAAATGGAGTACTTTCGCGGCAAGTTTGTAAAGTTGAGGAAAATCCGAGTGTTTGAAAATTTTCGCCCAGACTTCACCGGAATGTATTTCTGAAGGTATCATCATCATTTTGTTTCCAATACTTCATATAAAAGTGTAACCTTATCGTAACCATCTTCGTTAACATCTAGTTTACAAGATTCAGCTACTGTAATAACTGCATTGAACTGAATCGGTCGATTCAGTTGATTCAAGATGGTGATTACTGAAAAATGCTTGAAAGGAGATGCTTCATAATTGTGGTACTTATTTAACTACGCCAATGCTCTTCGATAAACTTCAGTCACCTCGCACATAAATTTACTCCTTTCAGTATCCTTAACGTGTTTAAAGGAAGATATTGCCTTGCTGACAAAGAACTCTTTTAACCGACTTTCCAACTTCACGAGTAGTTCTTTGCGTTCGTGCAATCATGGCACCATGCATATTACACTACCCTACTAACCATTAGTGCTTTACTCGGATTTTGGACAGAATGATTAAATAGTGTGTTGTCACGCGCACTCTGATAATTAATCCAATTTCTGGTTCCCGTACGGCCTATCATGTTTTTCCGTTCGTTGGACACCGTGAAACGGTGGAAGATGATTTTAATAATTATTTCAGTAACTGAAGTCAAAAGTAATCATGTTAATTTATTTATTCTTTAATAGTTATTTATCGGCATTAATATGTGATAATATTGAAAACCTGTTACAAGTATAACCCGGAGAAATCGTTCCAAAACCCGGAGCCCGGAGATAAGGTATTCAAACTCGGAGACTCCGTGCCAAACCCGGATAGGTGGTCACCCTATGTGCAATACAAGTAACATAATGAATAACAGCGTACTGATATTATCTTGTTTTAACAGAAGTGTCATTCCTGAAGATATGGTATTTTACAAGACAAACTAGTTACTTCACACGCAGCAACTTTATCGACAAGTGAAATAAATTTTATTATCAGTTATTAGTTTAAACCCGAAACACGTTTATTCGATCTTTTTTATAAGTTGAATTCAGTTAAAACTCGTCTAAATGTGACTTCGCAGGTCAGTTTTACTATCTAAGAATCAATTAATCAACGTATATTCTTCCAGAAACAATTCAAGTAAACTAAGTTTCGACTATAAATTGTTAGGATGTTTGAAAATACATATTGTAGTTTCTAAGCTTTAGACATTAATCTAGTAATTTTTAAAATCTTTCAAATGTGTCGTTTGAAAAAAAATATTGTATGCTCGAGTCACCGCGTGAGACGCACATGCCACTTTGCTCGGGCTACTACATATAACGCGCCGCTTATAACTGATCGGTTAAAGATTAAAATATGTTTTTAATACTTTTCCAAACAATTGTATGTTTTTTTATAACATTAGGAGAATAGTTTTACCCTTTACTCGACATTCCAAAGTATACACAAAGTTACTCAACTTGCTATGAATAAATATTAAACTCAAAATATTAGTGAAATATAGGTTTTGTTGTATGTTTTCAAAGCAAGTAACGGTAACTTAAGTTCTGTACTTGAAACATACTCTAATTTACTGTAAATACATCTCAACTTCGAATATGGTTTCCTTCAATTTGGAGAACGTCGAAAATAGCGGCTAGCGAAACAACTGCACCTGAAAATTAAGTGTTAAGCATTACAGATAAGACAAAGGGTCTTAAGACTCACTCTCTGTCAATGCATTTTATCAGTATTCTTACTTACAATTATATCATATTCGAATTAAAATATCGTTAGTTAAGATAGTATTTTCATTAGTTTTTAGTTGATAGTCAAGATATAAATTTTCATAGAAGTGAATAATTAGTGAACAAGGAACTTTTCTGCCTGAACGACAGTTGCCTTAAATTTTGAAACAAAACGAAATTCAAAATCAACTTAAATTTTAATTACACAAGATTGAGTGAAGTATGCTGATATAACTAAAAGTGAAATTGTAATTTATCTTCTTTCAAAAATATATACGTCACTATATATAGACACCTGTACATTTGACGAGAGTCGATAAGTTAGCTTATGGGTTGAGTTTACTAACTAATGTGGTACGAGTCAAACAATACTGCATAAAGGACAGTTTTTATTTGGAGTTGTCTTTAATCAAACGAAAGGTACAAGTTCGTAGTAGCTACCTGAATCCCAATAATTACTGGATGCCAGTATTCACACGGAACCTTTTGTAGATTTGTTTTGGTAACTATCATGGCCACTTTGATCCGATTTACACTCATTAAGTTTTCTGAGAGTAAGTTTGTATATGGAAATAGTTAAACGTTTTAACTTATGCTGTGAGTTGTATTGGGTGTTATGTCGTGGGCATAATATTTAGTACAGTAGATTAGAATTTAGTATATATTATTTTATTAGCAACGGCAGCTTCGTATAACATTTTAGAATATGTTAACATATAGTATTGTCATATCTAAAAAGGAGATTGTAAAAAGCTGTTAGATTTTGTGCCACCTATCTTTACTTTTGTAAACATTGTATTCAGATATTTATTCACAAACCACGAAATATTGAAACGCTGAGAAATTTTGTTTCGTAAAGTACAATATATGCAATATTTAGTGATATGTTAAGATTATACGCAAACTTGGATACTAGGCTTGTTAGTAAAATTTAGATATGCAATATGCAGTTTTTAAAAGGATAGGTGAATATTTAACAAAATGCAACATTTGAACAAAACTTGGTGCACACAAAAGCACAAACAACTGAAGACAAAAACATCAAATTTAACAAAGAAGAAACAAAGCATAAAGTATAATCCGTGCAGGATTGCGTTTGCAAGCGTCTGGGTTTTGTATAATAATAACTTGCTATGACTCTCACGTTCACAAATCATATAAATTGTTGCCAATTGTGAAATAAACAATAAGTTCAAGCGGGACTGGAAGACACTGGATCTGTCTAAAGTCCATGCTCGGGAAGCCATAGGTCTGTTGGAAGCTGACCGTAACAAGAATATATTATCCAACTACTTGGTTTATCACAAGTCTAATTTAAGTATTATTGAATCGATTTAGGAACAGTGGATATATTAGCCACAGACCGGGGCAAGGCCGTGCAGTATCAATATGTGGTCACAAAAAGCTTCTAAATCGAACACAGAAATCTCCTAATGCTACCCAGTATAGAACAGAATTTTACAACACATACGGAAAGTTTATGTACATAAACAATTAAAAATTTACTTAATATCTTGTGTCATCATGCGCGGCATCCAAATTGTCCACTTAAATATCTGTACAGAGCATAAGGAGGCTAATAGATTGTGAGTATATAGCATTTGTAATGGGAATGTCTAGAAAAAAAAGGATTTTTTTATAACTAGATCCAATTCTCTTCGAAAAATATATTTTTTTGACTTTATTTGGGATATAACTTACTCAAACATATTCGAAACATTACCTTAGAAAGGAAACAGGGTAAATATTTGAGAATAGTGATATGGGTAAGGATAACCACGGGACTTAACATGAACTTTCGCGGAACTAAAAAAAAACTTTCCTATTTACGGCAAACATACATCGAACAAATTTTGCTACACGTTCCCACGTACGCCAGAGCCGATGACAAGCTTCCATTGGCGTGCACAATAACGCATTTCGAAATGGAACAAATATCGTGGACAAAAGGTGTAGTGTAATATAAATTACAGGATATAAATATTCAGCGTTTGTTCATATCTCAATCCTATTTTAATTGCATTTGATACATTAACAAGTGCTTTGTTGTACTAAACTTGCCGTCATTTACGATTCCTTAATGGCAATGTGTTTTTTTTTTCGGAAGGATTAGGTTAGAATTTCAGAAGAGTAAGAAAATATATCTGCCTTCATTCTAACAATCTGTCAATCCACTACAGGCTGTTGGTGTTGACCATTATTTACATTTGTTTGCTTTTTATTACAATGTTTCCATCATCATCGTTTTTGCTTTAGATGCATCAGAATTATAATAAGCAGATTATCCATATATCTTCAAATTTTAGTTTATATTTTATTCCTGTTATCCCAGCTGAAGTTGTTAACATCATTAGTACATTGAAGAAAAAGAAGAATAAAAATGACATGGATTACACAATGATTGTTTTAATTAAATGCAAATATACAATGAGTAACACATTATCCGAGTTAGGTAATTTATATTTTAGTTAGGGAGTTTTCCCGGAACAAGGCAAAATTGCTAAGTTAAAACCACCATATAAGGGTGTAAATAACATAGATCCTAATAATTATAGACCAATCTCGATATTGAGTTGTATATCTAAATTAATTGAAAAGTGTGCCGATGATAGAATGATAAAATACCTTAAATATATATTTATATTCTCAATATCAATATGGATTTAGAACAAAATCTAGTACATTGAATGCTGTAACATATGTTGTGGTTGAGATACAAGAAATCTTGTACAGTAATAAATCAGTAGCAGGGCTAATAACATATTAAAAAAAAAAGCGTTTGAAAAAACTCCAACATGAAATGCTGCTATCAAAATTGGAAATGATAGGATTTAGAGCATTACCTCTCAACTGGTTGAACAATTATATATGAAATAGATGTCAATATATGTAAGCTAATTGTAAAGAAAGTGGTGAATTAAAAATGAAATACGGTATTATTCAAGGATTAATCTTAGGACCTTTGTTATTCTTAATATATGTAAGTGATGTACACTTATTGAATTTGAAATGAAAACATAAAATTATTTGCAGATGGTAGTGTAATATTTCAAAAACCAGATTCAACAGATCAATTGAAAACACATATTGAAGAAGATATGATATGTCTGCTATATACAATAGGTTGAGCACAAACTATCTGTCACTAAACTTAGAGAGGTCTGTGTTGGTAATTTTTCACAAACCCATGTCAAAGATAGAACTGCCAAATAATATCGGCACAAAACACTTAGTAGTGGAAAGAGTTTAATGTATAACATATTTAGGATCGAAAATTAATCAATGTCTTTCTTGGGAATCGCATATTACGTATTAGAAAAAAAAGTAGCCCTTATTGTTGGCATAATGCACCGTTTCAAGAAGGTTTTATCGTTGAATGTTAACAAAATGGTTTATAACACATTTATACAAAGTCATCTGATGTACTTATGTACAATCTGGTTGCACACAAACAAAGCAAGATTACATAAACTTGTATTATTGCAGAAATAAAGTTATTAGAATAATGTATGGTTATCATTTGTATCATCCCAGTAAGAGTGTGTTTTAAGAAAGAAATATGTTGTTTTTTTCGCTGGAAGTATTTCTTAAAATTCATTCATGTATCTAAGTTCATAAATCACTGTGTGTAAATATGCACAGTAATTTACTGTTAATAAACAGGAATGAAGTGCATGGACATAGGACAACACAAATAAAGCAAATCAACATTGATGGCATTAAAACTTCCACTTATGGTACAAATAGTGTTAACTCACCATCTGTCGGTTGTGAGATAATCCCTTACTTTTGTTTTTATATCGTTTCCGTATTTTTAAAACTTTGTCCATTAACCTGTGCTGCAGCCTAGCTGGAGATTGGAATACTGTGCGTGGTCAGGAAAGTTATCAGTGACCTCTCGCGTACGCTGTGTGAATCAGATTCGTGATAGTGATAGGCTTACTATGTTTAGTGATAGTGATAGTGATAGAACACCCCTCACAACCGACGTATCGCGTTTGTGTTTTTTCGATCTACTGTCAGTGCACTGATGTGATTTCAAGGTAAAATAGATACAGAGGCAGACCAGATAAAGTAATGGCTATTGGAAGAAGCACATCGCAATGCAGTTGGTTCTAAATTACTTTTGGAATTTGATGCTTCAGTTGATTCTGACGCAGGTGAAGACATTAATACGCAGCATGACAGCCATACTGAACAGTCCGCTGATGATGTTGGTGAGATTTATCCTATGTCCAGTGTGCATTATCTGGGTAAGGGCATTACCTGACCTAAGTTGCTAACCACAGAAGAATGCACTCAAACATATCATCTTATATAACAATGAAAACTCGGAGATCGATTCATGCAAGGAGGGATGTTTAAAAAATATATTGGACATCCAAAACCTTTATCTAAATCTAAGGGAGTTATTTTTGATAAAAGTATCACAGTATCAAATTGGGAGAGCCAAGTCAACTGCAAGTTAGATTTATTTAATAATAAGAGTTCAGAACATTGATTAAAACCTTGTTAATTACAAAAATACCTGATGTAACTAACATCTAAATAATGCAAACGATAGTATAGCAATTCCTGCAGATTAGGAGACAAGAAAGTTCCTATAAGCTGATTTCCAAACACAATAACTAAGTTGCAATTTCATTATCATTGATTGACTGAGTTTAGCACCAAGCTTTTAAAAATCTTTACAAATTAATACAGAAGACATTAAACATTTTCCAAAGAAAAAATAAAAATACTGTAACTTCATTCTTGTGATATTTAACAATGAAAAAAAATCCTTAGTTTCTTTTATCATTTACACATTGGGACATTTCACCTGATCTCTGTTCAAATATTCTTCCACTACTTTTTAAGAAAAGATGATAGTAAGGTTCTCGCATACTTTCGTCTACAGCAACATCATCGTGATGATTTAGATGACCAAAAGAGCTGGTGGTTTACAATAAAACAAATACTTCAGACCACCAGGATAGACTGACTTAAAACTAAAGATCGAGTGAGTGAATGCGAGTGATTAAATTAATTTAACGATTTCTCGTAGGAGTAATAAGACGTCAGTCAGTTCCATCATCCAATCGGGGAATATTATTTAATCATTTTGCAACACATAAAACAACTTTCGATGAAATTATGAATTTCTTACTGTTTCTTATTTTGCAATTTAAAAAAATCGTTCTGTGTATGTAATCTACTTTTGATATCAAGTTGACGCAAACTAACTTCTGTTATTTGGTGAGAAACAGTCCTATTCTTGATAATTTCGACACATCTTTACTTCAGAGAATCTGGGATTTCCCCTAATTCCTTTGGGGTATTCCCTTAGCGCCCAATCCAGATTTTGAAATACAAAATTTGTTGATAAAAATAATTTGAGTCCTGTCCCACCCTAGTTAGAGCCATATTGAATTTTCGAAGTTATTATCCTTTAATATTTTCCAAACTACAAGTAATTCGTATATTAAGAGACAGTACAAGTTTGTTCATTTCGCTGGATAGTCCGCTAACATTTTTAGAAATTGCCTTCTTTGAAGATGACAAATGTCCACATGTTTGACCTATTTTGTACTCAAAAACTCCCATCAATAGTTATTTAATGGGGTTCCTCAGTTCTACGACATTTTTTTTCCTTCTATTTTCGAAATAAAAGCAAGTCATTATAATTCTGACCTACTCTACATTATTTATTAAATTGCTGGTTTCTAACTCGATTAAACCTTTCCCTGCTTTGCTTTTAACATTATTGAATATCATTACTTTTTATATTATTCAAAATAATCTGGTGTTGCAAGAAAATGGTGTTTCTAAACGTCCGTGTGTTATATTTCCTGTAGTTGTTTATTATGTTATTTGGCCATTACATTTTCTTTTACACTACATTACTTGCGCACAGAAAGTTAGAAATAAACAATAATTTAACGTCTTTATGGCTGATTGTAATGGTAAATTATTTTTACTTCTATGCTTCTGATAGATGGTCTCTATAATTTGTAACCGTTTTTTTATTCGAACTATCATCTTCCAAAGTTTATGCGAAGAACCGAAATTGTTTCAATGATGATTTTATACTTCAGAGCATTCTCAATGATAAAGAACTATTGCTTCAAGCAGTTCTCAGCCATTAAATCTTATTGTTTTGCAAGTAGTATTATGTATCTGTTTCCTCATTTCCTCACATAGAGCATCACATGAGTGAAGAGGGTACCCTACTCCAACGCCCTTTAATTTAATTCTTAACGTTGTAAGTACCTTGTTGTGTTTCCTTCTTTTCATATTACTAATACAGTTTCAGAATTTTGCAGACTTTTAATACTGTTAATACTAAAAATTCACGTTGTTTACCTTTAATAATAATAACCTTCTCTGCTGGATACCATATTGATAGAATCATGCAAAATGTGTATCAAGAACGCATTAATAATACCAATATTATTAATAATAATAAAATAATAATAATGATAATATCCCGATATATTTGGGAGTGAAACAAAAAGGGATATCACATTCATATACTCTGGATATCCTAAAGATAGAGTATGCATACCTTAAAATTTACTCTTCACATTTAAATTTAATAAAAGAAATCAAATTTAATTCAAGTTTCGCTCGGCTAGAAGAAGAAGGAACAGAACACACTGTAGTCTTCACTTGCTTTTCCTTTTGAAAACAGAAAAGAAAAATGGTATTTAATCATCATTACTATTATTAAAAACCAGTTTAATTGATTATGCTAAAGTCACTCTCACTCTCGATCATGCATAGCTATAAATAAAACAAGTTATATTGTGAAATACTACAAACGTATACGCCCAGACTAAGACCTTACTCAACCCTTTCACACTCAATCCCCGACCTAATCCTTAGATACCTAAAGGTCATAAATAAAACAAATCAAATCCAAACCTTCACATTAGAGTTTAAAGACCCTACATAAAAAGAAAAGAGCATTCCCGTACTACTCCATAAATTCTTAGAACGACCCCAGCGCCTGACCATATATCCTAACTTACGTTTCTTTTCAAGATTTTTTTCCTCAGTCACACTACGCAAATACCGGGCTGGCACCTTTAATATAGACCCTCGCCAACACTTTCCTAAATTCTTTTCCCTCCTCTACCCCCGGCCTAGGTCTTAAATACCTAAAGGTCATAAATAAAAGAAAAGGGCTTACGTGTAGCTTTCAATAGGGCGTGCAATCAATCCCAGCGGATGACCATCCTGACTTACGTTTTTTTTTAAGTTTTTTTTCCTCACTCACATTAGGCTAATGCACGAATAGCTCCTCCAATATAGATCCTGACTAACACGTTCCTGCATCTTTTGCCTCCTCCCCTATCCTCTCCCTTGAGCATTAGATGCCAAAATGCCATAAATAAAATAAATCAAATTTAAATTTGAAGTTATATATCCGCTATAAATAAAAGAAAAGGCCGTACGTTTAGCTTGCGATATGTCGTCGATTCAATCCCAGCGGATGACCACCCTGACTTACAATTTTTCAAGGTTTTTCCCTCACATTAGGCAAATACATGAATGGCACCTTCAATATAGATAGCGACTAACACCTTCTTCCATCTTTCTCCCCTCCTCTATCCTCCCGCTTGAACCTTAGATGCCTAAAGGCTATAAATAAAAGAATACAGATTCAAATTCAAACTAAAGTATATCCGTCATAAATAAAAGAAAAGCACATTCGCATAGCATTTCATAGGTCGTGCGTCCAATTCCCAACGGCCTACCATCCTGAGGTTATTATCGCAGCCGCACGAGGCGAATGCTAGGATCGTGCCTTCTATATAAGCCCTGGCCGAAATTTTCCACCGTGCTTTCCCCATCTCTATCCTCCCCCTGAGCCTTAGCTGCCTAAAAGCTATAATAAAAGAAATCAGACTCAAATTCAAACTAAAGTGTATACGCCATAAAAAAAGAAAAGAACATTCACATAGCATTTCATAGGTCGTACGCCCAATTCCCAACGGCCGACTATCCTGAGTTGTTTCGACAGTCACACCAGGCAAATGCCACGATGCTAACTTCCATATAAGCCCTCGCCGAAATCTTCAAACATAATTTTCCCTCCTCCATCCTCCACCCTGAGCCTTAGATGCCTAAAGCCTATAAATAAAAGGAATCAGATTTAAATTCAAACCACCACACTAAAGTCAAGCAAGAAACACTGTTCGAAATCCTTTAAAATGCTAAAACAACATGTTTATGAGGACCCCCCAAAACCTGTTTAAAGATGATAATAATTATTATTTACCTTGATTTAAAATTTCCTTCTACAACCACCACACAATAAAACCTGATGTCAGTAACTTTTAAAAAGCTGGCGAAGTCAACAAGAGTCTCAGAGTACGATATAAAAAGGTCAATCTTATACCAAAGAATGAAAATTCAATCGATCAACTTAACATTATATAGGAATTTCTTATCTGCACACTACGCATGATCCATACAGAAACTAAAATCTTTACCCTTATGCATCATGTAGAAAATAACAAATGACGTTCATCGAACGCAAAACTTTTAATCATTAAGGCACAAGCCCTCTATATCTTAATACAAAGGATGATCTCACATTTTGGAATTTACGTATTATACATCTAGAACATTCTATCATCAGGAAAAGCGAGTTCACTCCAAACTATGAAATCAGTTCAGAATCCGTACATAGCTTAGTCAGTATTTACTACTTTATGTACACTAGTATGTTGAACTGATATCCCGCCTTACTCACTTTCCAAGCTGAGATATAATGTGTAAAATTCACATAAATAGAATGATTAACTTTACTCAAGCAGCAGCTGCAAGGAAAAGAACTCTAAATTTTTGTAATCTCAGAATCTATATCTCATGTACACAAGATATGCACAATTTATATATTAATAAACAAAGCTTTGTATCTCATTTATGTACACATAGTGAAGTAATATCAATAAGGAAAAGAGGTCTGATTTTTTTCCCAAAAGATGAAATCACCTCTCATATCGACAACATATGCTCAAGTTAACTTCTGACTAAACTGACCTCTGTAGCTCAAACAATGATTCGTTTCTTGAAGATTAATCAACAGACAAGAAACAAAATATCACAAGAGAGATAGCACATTCACCAGACAATCTCTTATCTTCTATCACGTAAACTTAGTTTCTGTTACGCATTAATCATCCTAATCATTTGTCTTTACTTTAGGAAAAAATACACATGTTCAAATTCGAAAGTAGGCTTTTATTATCTTCTTGTCTATAAGACAGTACGAATTATAATCCTTTATTCAAAATAACCTACACACTTAGTGTACATATACCAAGATGTATACAGATAGTACTCTTTATCTGTTTATCATTCAAAAACAAAAACATTAGATTAATCTCTGGAAAATCAGAGAAAGGTTTCTTCATTTTATTCTCATCTCTATATGCATAGTGTTAAGATCCTGTTCACTATCTCTTTGCATTCACAGGACTTTATAGATGAATAAAATAAAATTATCTTGCATTCTTCCCCCAGGAATTCAAAATTAAATTGAGCCTTTCTAAATATCTTTATTTTATTTTCAATTTAAATTCCATACTTAGAGTATACACATTTTCTCTATAATTCATTTTTTCGACGGTTACTGGATTTTTTATCGTTCTAAGGATGTGGTCTACAGGGATTCAGCAGAATTTTCAATTTTGAGGGTGCTATAGCTTTTTTTATGAGTTCAAGTCGAAAGATCGTTTTCAGCATTTTTTTTTTTTTTTTTTTTTCTATCGAGCAAGGTATAGGGTTTTGTCAGAATTATTAATTTGGGGGTTCTGTGAATTTTCAAGACTCCAGGATTTTCATTTTTTAGGGGTCCGTGAATTCTAAGGACAGCTGCTATAGTTTTCTATCAAGCAGGCTACATGGCTTTCTATCAGGATTTATTTTCTGCTCAAAATTCCCTCGTAATCTTGTACGAATATCCACCCCAAAAGATTTTTCTTTTCGTGATTTCCCCACCAAAATAAATATGCCAACCTCGCATGACTAACCTAACAACACGTATGGGAGAAACGCAATGACGTCAAAGGACAATGAACTCGCCAATGAGCTACGAACATCTGATGACGTCACAGTCATCATGTTACGCTTCAGTGATTCATTTCCTTCTTCCACCTGATAGAAAAAAAAAAACAAATGCTCAGTTGTAAGTGCTCAGACGTAAGTATGGAAAAGTCGACCATAAAAATGAAGAAAAATTCAGTAAAATCAATGACTGGTTCTTAAAATGAATGTTAATTACAAGAAATGTATGCACAATGAACACTAACTCTACAAGCAAGTAAAAACATCATATTTTTCCGTCTACTAAGTGACAAAAATTTCACGTTAGGAATGGGCAAAACTGATATTATTCCGCAAAAGTGATAGTAATAGTTGCTACACGTAAATATGATAACAATAGCAATTAAAAATAGCAGTTTAGAAGAAAATATTTCTAAATAGGATTTATTTATTCGCGACTGTGAAAAATCAATGTAAAACACCATTTTAGACTAACTGATTTACTGTTATATGTGCAGTAGAATGATGGACTAAGGTAATTTAGCTCATACTATCACAGTTAGAAAACGATCGTATTTAATTATCTGAGCTTCAACTAACTGGGGGAGAGGGAACAGTACATAAAACAATTAAATCAGTAATGTATAAAGCGGAGGGTACAGCGGGGAGGAGGAAGTGTAATTTAGTTCCATGCTAAATTAGTATAGTATTTTAAGCGTGATTATATTCAGGCCGTGTACGAACTACACAAACAAACTTCCGGAGGTGATTCATGACATAAAAACAAAACAATAATATATTTGACAAATGTTGGAAACGCGCATAGTTCTGCAGCTACAGGCTGCCAAAAGCATGGAAGAAATAAACTTTACAGCTTCATATTTTTATCAGTACGAACAGTAGAGCTGATGCGGCATGGAACCGTCAAATACCTTAAACCTACACTATCAGAAAATGCATATTTCAATATTTCGCATTGGGCGTAAGGGATTCCCCAAAGGAATAAGGAGATTCCCAGATATTCTTTGAAGTAAAGATGGCTTGAAATAAGCATGAGTGGGAGGGTATTCCACCAGGAGACAATAAATCGTTTGCGCCAAGTCGATATGTCAAGTAGATTCCATATACCGAAAGATTTTATTTTAAATGCGTGGTTGCATAACAAGTAGCAGTAAGAATTACATGATTTCAAACATTTTATTTATTTGTTATGAAAGAGATTGAATATAATTGCCCAATTGGATGTTTTGAATGACATATATCGTCTTTATCTACACGGGAAGTCGTTTCATTCATGCTCATTTCGACCTACCTCATCTTCAGAAATTTTCCGAAATCATCTACTTACTTTGTGGAATGCCTTGCATGCTTATTTCGGAATTTTGAAATATGCATTTTCGTATGGAGAAAGTTTAAAGTTTTTGACGATACTATGCAGCATTAACTTACTGTTTGTTTTTCTCGTGGTGATAAAAATATAAAACTCTAAAGTTAATTTCCCCACGCTTTCGGTAACCTGTAACTCCAAAACAATGCATGTTTCAGAAACTTGTCAAAGGAACTTTCATCTTATTTAGATGTGAGGAATCACTTCCAGAGGTTTGTAGGTCTACTCACATACACTCCGTATATACACCATGCCCAGACACCGTGGATCTCGATCGAAAGCCCGTGGTACCCTTCCAAAACGGACTTATAAATACATCCCTGATTAAACGTAAGAAATAAATGGGGAAACCGGAGCCCGAATCTAGGAAATTCAAAATGATATTTGTATATAGGCAGAGCCAGTAGGGAGCATTTGGGGTGCGCCTTTTCGATATTAATGTGTTAGATTTGGAGGGTGGTAGAGTTACAAGAGAAACTATTGTGCCCGTTTCAGGTGCAGCATTTCGTAGATGAAGTTCGTGTTTATCTCTATCAGTTTGCCGCAATTTTGTTCTTGTATGTTTTCAATCATGTAAAATAAATAATTAAATATGTCTGTCCCAGCACAGACATTCTGCCAGAATTTTAAATTTGGGGAGTATGAACTTAAAATTCGGAAGCTTTAAGTAGAATTTAACGTTTTCTATTTATTTTACTGTAAAAAAAAATAAAGGCTTGAGAATTCCTATTTTGGTGGGTTCTGACAGAATCGCTGAACTCCCTTTGGACTTGTCCCTCTGCCCTTACGAGTGTTTGCGGAGGGGGACAAACATGACGTGATAATATTCTCGCCCGCGGAAAGACTTCTGGCGTGAATAATTCACTTAAAAGGAAGAAAAAAGTCTAATCGCAGAGCAGAGCGTTTTTCGCAAGCAGAAAGGAAAAAAGTTCATCAAAAACTTGATCTGAACGAGTACCGAACCCGAGACCACTGAATCACAAGTCCAATGCCTTACACATTTTTTTTTACTATTTCGTAATTAAATCTTAATTAGAGTACAGAATCAAAGTAAACTGAAAATAATAGATTACAAAAAAAACATTAAATTAAATTAAACGTATAAAAATTAATAAACAATAGCAATTCACAATGTAACGTGAATACTCTTTTTTTTTAAATGCTTTTAAGATGAACGAGTATCGCTCTCGGGACCACATAATTTGTAGTTCAGCTCTTTATCCCTTACGCCACGAAGCCAAGTAGC
>JAGDQP010023293.1:0-29352 GCA_022664845.1 Lepisma saccharinum
GCATAAGCAGCGAATTACAAAACCAAGTTCAAGTGAAGTACTGGATATTGCAGTATCCTTACTGTTACACTATGAGTGAACCGAGGAAGAGTACATTGCAATGTAATGCTCTTTAGGTGCGGTTTTTTTTTTTGCTTGAAACATTCGTTTTAAAACTGAAGCCGAAAGGTGATGTATATATATTTTATGGAGTGTTTCCTTTGGAACTTGCGTTTTAAAACTTTTTTTAAAAATATGATGTTTTGTATAATTACATGGTGTTATGTATTCATCTGGAAACTCGTTAAAAAGAGAGAGAGAGAGAGAGAGAAAAGTTCAGTTGAAATGTGATGTGTATATTTGGAGTATTTCGCATGATCGAACTTCACTACTTTTTTTTAACTCGCTTCCTCCCACTTATCTGTATCTCATCTGGGAATTCAACGCAGCCAGAGCCAACGTTATAACCTCAACACATGGATTCTTCGGTATAAATAAGGTGTTTTTCGTTACAAATAAATATAAACTTTAAAAATTTTGTTGTTTCTCCGTAAACATTTGCCGCATTAATTTGTTCCGTGGCCATCCTTCGGCATGCAGACGACTACTCACTCGGCGAGCTTCGGTAATTTTCGCGAAAGGGGCGTGGTCGGTGCCCTAGTTCACGTCGCTGGTTAACGTCAAGTATATTACAGACAGGGTTGGTAACTCCGAACGTTGACGTTTCGTTTTAAATCGATCAATCGATCCAACAGTGTGTGCAACTACAATAATTATAGGAAAATAAACTAGAATGCTCAATAGCTTGCCTTAATGTACTTAAACTTTTTCTAAACCCATGCTAACGTTTTTCACCATTAAGTAAATCACAAATAGCTATTTTCATAATGGGAACGAGTGATTTGCTTTCCGTCTCGTGCAATAATATTTTCATATTGTCTATTTTTTTCATCTGTTTTTTGTTATCACATTTGTTTTAAATGTAAGTGGTAAAGTGTCTTCTACGCAGTATTCTCTATGTTCTGCTAGTGAATGTTGTTCTTCGAAAAGAACTCTTACATTTCATCAACTGCTGCCTCGCTGCAACTGTCAATGTCCGTAACCAAACCACGCACCTTCAAAAAAAAAAATGTTCAACAGAAGACAAGATGGCTACAGCTAGTCATCCTCGCTCTTTTAAATGGCGATATACAGTTAAACCCTGGGCCCACTACTGGCAATTGTTCTTCTGTGTATTATCAGAATCTTCAATCTAGGAAAAATAAACTTACGGATTGCGACATTCATTTGAGCGAACTTAAGCAATATGATTACTTGATTTTCACAAAGACTTGGCTTCATGATTACGTGTTGGCTTCCGAGCTCCCTCTAGCAGAACATTTCAGCATATATAGAGTAGACCGTGGTTCCCGTGGTTGTGTTGTAATGATTTGTGTAAATGTGAAGTGGAGTAGGAAAATAAGAACTGACCTTCAGAGAAATTTTGAAACTTTATGGGTCGAAGTAACTATACCAAATCGACCAAAACAACTACTTAGTTGCTATTACAGAGCACACGAAAATTCCCCATTAGCTATCTTAGAATCTTGTCGGGACTCACTGTTGGTCGCAATTTAAAACGGCAATGCAACACTGTTTGGTGATTTTAATCTCTCCATAGACTGGCAAACTCCCTCAATAGGTACGGGAAAATGCTCTTACTATTCATGGTTCCTTGACAATTTTATACATGGAATGGGACTGAAACAACATAATATGCATAATACCCGATTGCAAAATAATTTAGACTATGTAGTCTCCACCTATACAGAACTTAATGTCTTTCCAAAATTTTTTTTTCTCCTCCGATCATCATTCGCTAAGTGTGTTCTTCCCAAACAGCTCTCATAGAAAGCAAGATCAACGGTTTCTTCAAGATACACTCTTACAGTGGAAGAAGGCACCCTGGAATGAAATACGTCAAGCTCTTGATCTTTTTCCATGGTGTCTGGTCGAGTCAGGAGCTGTAGAGTGTAGACGACGCAGCTGATCTATTCTCTAATGCTATGCAAGCCACGATTAAAGACTTCATTCCAGTATTAAAGTAACACAGATCCTCAAAATATCCTCCTTGGTTCGACAGTGAAGCTAAACGTTTGCTAACAAACAAAAAGTGCGTATGGGAATTGTGGAAAGACTTTCCAAGTAATATTACGTACACACAGTTCGCTAATATTAGACGACACTGTAAATCCATAGTAAGAAAAAATCTGTATAGAAAGTCTCACAAAGAGACTTACAAGAAACTCTAAACGCTTCTGGTCATTGATTAATAGAAGAATAAAACGTTCTTGCATTCCAATTGAAATGTGGCATGATACTAGAAGTGCATCTGGTGATGATAGAGCTAATCTTTTCAACAAGTACTTCTCAAACAGCTTCACTTCTCGTTCCGTTCCTGCCGGCTGGGTGGCCGAGCGGTCTGCGGCGGAAGGCCATCGGCTCGAACGTCCCGGTTCGAGTCCCGGCAGGGGCATGGGTGTGGATTTTAGCAGCTAAAGGTGAATCGTGACGGGCCGAAGTCCAAAGTTACTAGACAGGTCCGTATAAAAATAAAGTTTATCACTCCATTCCTATCCATATACCTCAATATTTGCATTCTGTTGTACTGACACTTTGTCTTCAATCAAAACGATTGCCGATGAAGTTCTGTCGCTTCTTTTATCTTTGCCACAAAGCAGATCTTTAGCTCCTGATAACTTACCCACAATATTTCTTCGCAATGCAGCTCTCTCTCTCGGAACCACTTACATGTCTGCTCAACCATTGTTTCAGAGAAGGAACTTTCCCAACACTCTGGAAAAAAGCTAACATTATTCCTATATACATAAATCAGGATATAAAAAACGTCATTGTCTTCATATAGGCCAATTTCTTTACTATCACCTCTGTCAATAATATGTGAGAAAATAATGAAAGATCGTATCTATAAATTTACTGCCCGCACATAAATTCTTCACAGCACGGTTTCTTACCCGGTAGATCTTGCTTGACCGATCTGTCTGCTCTACTCACTGATGCCATTCAATGCATCTCCAATAATTCTCAATTAGATATTTCGACCTATCTAAGGTCTTTGATTCCATCAGCCATCCTTACCTCATCTATAAATTATCTACTAGGTTTAATATTCATGGCACATTTCTTCAACTGTTTCAGAACTACCTGTTGTTTTTATTGTTTTTATTATATAGTAATGACCTACCTACGCTTTCTTCAGCCTCCTCAAGTAAGATTCTCCTATTCACCGACGACTGTAAACTTTACAAATATCTGCTCCCCACGATGCCTTTAAGCCTTCAAGATGGCATATCTAAATTTGTTACGTGGTGCGATACCTGGAATTTGAAGCTAAATCCTCAGAAACATGCAGCTCTTTCTATTTCTCTGAAAAGAGACACAATCCATCACTCATACACGATTAAAAATATAAATGTAAATGCTGTTTCTTCCTTCAGATATTATTGACAGCAAGCTCACTTTTTCTGAACATACGTATTACTCGAAATGCCATGAGAAAACTATTTTTGCTCTATCGCTTCACAAAAATTCGAAATCAGTCTGCGCTTAGCTTGTTTTATAAGTCCTATGTATCACCTACTATTGAATGCTGCTCGCCTATATGATCCATGGCATGTCCCATGCATCTTACTAAGCTAGAGTCTGTTATAAATTTCTTTGTTGCTGTAGTGAGAGCAGAGTTCCCGAATTACATGCGTTCTCTATTCCGAATTTAATGAAAGTATCGAATATAAAATCACCTCGAGCTCGTTGCGGCATTGGTGATCTTCTTTTCTTGCACAATGTTAAAACCAATATTCAATGTGAGACCTCATTGTCACAAATCAACTTTCGTGTACCTATGAGACGAACACGAAGCGTAGCCCTCTTTTATGTAAACAAACCCAGAATAAACTTGGTTCAAAAGTCACTGATAAACAGAATAACCACGAAATATAATTGTCTCCTACAGATATTTGATATTTTTGGCTCTGAGAGAACTTTTAGGGCTCACATAAACAAATTGTATTTGTAAATATTGTTATGTTGTTCATATTGTTGTTTAAAGTTTTGTTGTTGTAATCTCTGTTAGTGTTTCGATGTAAAATGGCCAACATGTGCTGTATTTGAAACTTATTCGCAAATAAATAAATAAACATTTGCCTTCTCAGATAGATCTCAAAATCTCACTAGCAAGAGATCAAATCGCGTTACTGTTCATTATCTGATCAAAGGGAAGAATTTTAAGGACTAGTTTAGACTAAGGTTGTCAAAATTGTTTATCTGAAAATCATTCCAACCAATTTAATTGAATCTACGATTATTTGTAAGTTATGATAAGAATTAAGAGAAGAGATGCCCTAAGAAAAAACGAAACAATATTCTCAACTGCAACACCAACGATCACCTGAGGAAAAGTAATGTAATTATTGTCTACCCAAAACAGTGTAACCAACAAATAATTTCGCAGCATTGTAAGAATCCCAACGGCGTTTTTGATCCAAAGAACTTTCACATCGGAAGCGAGAAAGACATGTTATGTTTGTAATTCTCCAGTTTTTCATTTAGCTCTAAAAATTATCAAGTGTTGTTAAATTTTACGTTGTACCAACTGGGTTGTGTGCTTACCAACTGGGTATTCCAATTGAAATTATATTAAAAAGTAGATACGAAGATGCCACATTTGAAATAATTGGGTCTATTCGATTTTATTCACATTTTTGGTTCAAAAATAAAAGTTCTTGAAGAACAACATGTGTGTGATATTTTGCTTCAAACTTGGTAAAAAGAAAATTGCAAGAGACGTTTAGAATACGAGATACGTTGGCTACCGAACGCAGCAGCACAAATGGGTTACGAGTCTCCGTAATTTTCTGGCAAGACACAAGACAACTGTCGTTCTGTACTCACCTTACTCTCTGGACTTTTACGTCAACAGTTTCACCGTTTCCAACATGAAGTCAATCTTGAAAGGACGCGGAGAAGATTAGATTTCAAACCGTGGAGGAGATTAAGGAAAATATGCTGTGTTAGACCTGTGCTCTACTCCTCAAAACTCGTTGCGGGAATTACTTGAAATTTTTTAAGAAACATTGGAAACTGCAGTACATGTTGATAGGGACGATCATTTTCAGTATCGAGGTGCAATAAAACTGTGAAATAAGCAATATTTTTTTATATAAAATGTTCGCTATATTCTTGGACGTATTTCGTATTGATATTTACGATAGAATTGAAAGGTAACATGCTTACCGGTACGTCTATTCATTTAGCAATAGCAAAAGAAAACATGAAGCAAGTTTATGTATATTAGAACCAGTATAACTTGTCTGGAAAAGAAATATATGAAAATAAATAAATATATTCTTATTTTTCCCGTTATTTTCTTCCGAATGTAATAAAAAAAAACTGCAAATATTTTGCATTTATGGACATAGTTATCCGGAACAGAAACAGTTAAGATATGAAAATTCTTTCCTCCGTATAATGAGAAAAAAGAAAGAAAAGTCGAAAATAGAAAATAAAGTGTGTGTATAAAAGAAAGTTTTTCGGAACAGTTGCAGTATATGTCCTACTAAATATTGATTGGTAGAAGTTTTCCGGAACAGTTCCAGTATATATCCTACTAAATATTGATTGGTGGATATTTAACGTGTGGATTCAGGACCTTTGAAGTGTGAAAGAGCGATAAACTCGTATTATTCTTTTAGTGAATGTCATCTCTTTTGTCGTTCTCCTGCGATATACCAATGAAAAGTCCGTTCTCTTTCTTCCTTGCATTTTATAATCTTTTCTTTGTTGTTGGCTTCTTGCCGAACCTATTCACCCCGAAATCTATGGACAACTGCTTTCTCCTCTTCTCCATTTGGGCTTTCTTCAACTATTTATTCCTTTGAAACCAAAGAAAGGGGACATAAAAATATTGAAGAGGACTATGATAAAAGAAACTGCATTCTGGTTTCCGCTAATGTGTACGATGAATATAGTTATACCATCGAAGGTAAACTATATGCAATCAATTTCTTATAGTTTAGAATTGCGATTTATGACGTAATGGAGTACGTAGTTTCAAAGGAAGGACCATTGTCCTAATGTGGAGCCCGAACCACACTCGAGGCTAAATCTGAGACAAAATGGCGGATGCTAAGACTCCCGTGTGTTGTCACTGTGAAATGATGGACGGCATTTCGCCAAAGCTCTTTATCCTCGTAGATAGATTTTAAAAAGCGCGTATGTCCAAAATGACGCATTTCTTCTTGTGAATCTGGTCCACACCTTCAATGAGCTATGATTTGCCCACTTCCGTCCCCAGGCGTATATCCAGAATTTCTTTTAGGATGGAATCCAAGGTAGATGTGAATAAATAATGTACAAATTGCGTCTAAAATGAGACAAATTTTACATAGTAATCGGAATTTCGGAAGGCTTCCGGAGCCCCTGAATCCTCCCCCTCTCTGTCAATATGTGTATAATAAATTCATATATAGTAACCGTGATAAATTAAGTGCAAAATTCCTCTTCAAAAGGTATTAATAAATTTCCAACACTTCTTGTTATCTTTATTTACACTGTACGAAATACGTCCAATTTTCCAATTACTTATTTTTGTATTTATTTAATTTAGCTTCTCTGAGGCTGAGCAGCCAGCTGTCACCTATATGCCTCCAGGATGATATATCTCGGAGAACACTGTTCTTGACGCAAGGATAGGGAATCTAGTTGCCAGGTTTTTCCTCCAGGTATCATATCGGAATTCGTTGGTGAAAGTAAGGAAAACCTGGAAAAAACACGAACAAGATGGTCGACTCCTGAACACTAAAATGTGTGGGCCGCGGTGCCTCAGTGGTAGAGCGCTCACCTGTGCTGCTTGAGGTCGTCGGTTCGATCCTTGCTCGTGCCATGTGGTGCACAAATACCATGTGTATGTGTTTTCTCGGGGTTTTCCTGTTTCGCCCCACTGTCTTCATGTCATCAATTCTCCCATGATCATCCATCTTGCCTGAGGCAAAGTTTTCTAAAGGTCTTAAAAATTAAATTCTAACACATTAAAAATCTCCTTTCGCCAAAGCACACAGAAAGTTAACCAAAAATGAACTTTATATGAGAGTATGTGAACTTTGTGTAAACCTTCTTTTAAAATAATGCGAGTTTTTTGTATGCTCAGTGTGTCTCTTTATTGGCTTCTTACCCATAGTGAATATTTTGTACATCTTAACTTCATATTTACCGTAGTTCACAATATCTAGAGTTCGTTTTCAGATCACTCTTAGTACATTTGCCACCGCTAAATGAACTTTTTGTGCATAAATGGGGTATCAGCACACCAGAAGTTCATATGTTATGCATTAAAATGTGGTGTAGTTCATATTAATTTCACGAAATGTTTATATATTATGCACTAAATACGTGCTAAAACTGGAATATAATGTGAACTATTTATATGGATATATTGTGCATTTCTACTGTAATTAGTTTGATTTTCAGTGTATGCGTGCTTTCCAGCTCTCTTCCGCAAGTTCCCGAAATATCGAGTGAACTTTGGTGTTTTCCGTTTACACTGTTTATCAGGCATATCCTTAGAATGATTTCCAATATTAAATAATCATATATTTTCGGATAAATATTTATTTACCAGTTTATTAATATGTAAACCGAGAGACTTTATTAACAATTACAGTTGCCGATCAACGGAAGTCAGAGGAAGCTTAATGTCAAATTGATCCGAAGACATGTATGCGTACAAAGTTCATACGATACTTCAAAATGAATTGCAAGAGATTGCAGAATTTGTAACGGTATTGAAACACCAGGTAGTAAGAATTGAATATGGTGCTTTCGCATAGGTCATACTGCGCGATCAGTTTATACTGTGCCTCAACCTCAATACGGAAAAGACTTTTGTCAGAATTGAAATTGACTTTTGACAAAGCTGTGCAGATTGCAACATTAATGGAGCCAATTAATGTGGAAGTGGGTGTAATCAAAACAGTTGAGAATCTTTCTGTACATCAGATTCAGTTTAAGGGTGATGGTGACACACATAATTTTAAACAATACTCGAGAGGTATGAACACAGTACAGAAACGGCGCGAACGTTGTAATAAATTGCACTCCAGGAATAAATGTAGAACGATCAATATGAGGCGTTTCTTATGTAACCAGATGAGACTTATCGCTGCGACGTGTTGGAACAAAGCAAAACAATATTCGCAAAAACAATTGCCAATAACTCAATAAGTCAAATGATGGAAGAGGAACTAACCAATGACCGTTTACAAGCCATTTTCGTTGACGATTTATTAACAATTAGGGATTAGCAATCAGTGTTATCTAATTTGACATTACAATCGCCAGAGGTTTCACTAAAAGTACAGATGTGAGCAGACAATGAGGAATTTCTTATCGACTCAGGTTCACATGTGAATTTACCTCCTTATCAGCTATTACATGCCAACGTTTAGGGGCAATATATGAAGTTGATTCAATTATCTTTATTTTTAATTAATAATTCGACTATAAAAGTTATGGGAGAAATCAGTTTATTTGTGTCTTTGCATGGCAATCAGTATCATCATATTTGCCGTTACAGACCAAGTTCTGACGCATGCAATTTTGGGTCGTGCAGATTTGGAGGGTCTTGCACCAGAATGGAGAGATGGATTATTAGAGACGCCTATATAAGACAGGTTTCTGATTTTCAGATTAGATCGACACAATTAAAAGATTAGATCCTGACTCTAGAAACGCATGTGGAGGAAAGGCTGACAACACAGGAGAAGCCACATATTGATGGTTTGAAAGACCTTGACAGACATCTATGTACCCAAAATTTGAATGAGAACGAAACGAGTGCAGAAATTGGACACTTTGTTGAAGAGAATGAAGGAACAAGTAGTTTTTATTCCTTGATTACGATACCAGGAGAGAAAGTATCAATGGAGACTCAAACAACATTTTCTCCATTGGATTGAGATTATCTGGCTTTAAGAAGTGTAGGTTCTCAGATAAGTTTGAAAACAAACATGAAGATAGAACAGGTCAAACAATTGATCAGATATATAATTGAAAAGAGATAGGGTTGGGTTTGATATCAGCGAACGGAGACAAATCAATGGATCAACACTTTCGTAGGTGCGTCTAAAGAAGAAGAGGAGGTAGTTTCGGAGGCTGTTCATCAGAAGATTCTGGATAATGAGGCTTATAAAGCGAGAAGATTTGAGGAGGCCATTATTCCTTATTGTGCTGAATCCAGTTAATATGGCCTATTATGATAACTTGTCAACTGTTTACTTTGAAACGAGTCACTATCAACGGTACATTAAAATGAGTGAATTGGCGATAGACATAGGAAAAACAGAACGTGGCTCCTCCATGTCACTTGACAAAATGAATAAAAGCATTCCAATGGCATCAAGGGCGCCCATCTTGTGAGTTTTAAAGGAGGGCAAGTATAAAGCGACAGTTTTTCTATGATATAAATAAAAGTTATCAACAGATTAATGACGACAATATTTACTCAATTCTGGGCGCAAAAACTTAAAAAAAGAGCCATGTCATGAAGTACATTAAACCTACCTTAAAGTATACTGGAAGTTGATTGAGAATACTTAAAAGAGTATAATAATGTTGATGACTTAGTTAGTAAATGTAATGATATTATTAATGAAATATTTGTCAAGTGTGTTCCCTGGAAAAGAAACTGTGTCCCAAAGCATCCGTTCTGAATTACTAAAGACATTATTATGAAACTGAAGGTTAAAACAATTTATCATATAAAGTCTTGATTACCTATCAATTCGATTGTGTAGGTAAGTCAAGAAAGACATAAAAAATATAAGAACTTTGTATCAAATTCTGAAAATAATATCAATGATGATGCAGGTCACTGTGGAAATTTATTAAAAACAAAGCATCTACCCCCAAATATATTAAAATTTGAAGATTGGGATTTGTGTAACAATAAAGAAATAGCAAATACGTTCGCATAGTATTTCAAATCACCATTTGTATTCTTTTCTCAAACGTTCAGTAATTTTTATAATACTTCTAGGAATTACGAAGAAATTGTAATACTGTTTGTTGATAAATACATTTGAATGAAATAGAAAAGATTATCAAGAATCCAAAACGACAATTAGATATGATGGCATACCCTCCTACATAGTCAAAGGATGTATTGATATATTTAAATATCCCCTATTAAAATTGCGCTCAACTTGACAGTAAAAACATGTATTTTCCCTAACAAATGGAAATCTGCTTTAGTTTGCCCTATACTTAAAACAAGCGACAGTCGAGATAATACCAACCACAAGCCTATAGCAATCTTACCAATCTTTGCAAAAGTCTCTGAACAGATTGTATTATTGTACGAATTATCAATAATGTGAAGCCAGTTATCTTAACTAAACAAAATGACTTTGTTTCACAAAAGTCAACGGTAACAAATCTTGCAATTGTTACAGATTTTATTGAAAACTCGTTGGACGAAGGGATGCAAGTCGATGTGATTTATATTGACTTTGAAAAGGCGTTTGACAGAGTTAATCACTATGTAGTTCTAGGTAAAATAAATCACTATCACTTCCCGCCATCCTTTATTAGGTTCATGTGCTCTTATCTAACTAATTGCATAGAGCCTGTTCTATTTAAGGAATACAAATCTGATGAATATTGCCTCGAATCTTGCACCGTTGTTATTCCTCTTGTTCATTAATGACCTACCGGAATTCATACCAGATAATGAAAAACTGCTATTTGCGGATGACCTCAAATACATGCTAAAATTAATTCCATGGAAGAAGCCATTAAACTACAGCATAGTTTAGACAACTTTACCAACTGGTGCGCTATCAATCAACTTTGAACCAATACGAAGTTTTATCATTCAGTAGAAATAAAACGATTTATCGATTAAATTACGAGTATTAAAATATCAATACTTTAATTGGGTTATAAAACTTGTTGTGTGGGCAATAAATAAATAAAATAAAAATAAAATATGGAAAGGACATATAAACATTTTTTGTTTTCTATCTTTCATAATATAATTTTCTCTGTCTGATGGGCACCCTTGAATGGCACATGAAAATTTCTTGGAAGAAAATGGAGCAAATAAGAATTGGACAACGGAAAGTCAGTTATCCAGAGACGCAGAGGTCCCAATAGGTCTATTGTGTAATACTTAGAGTGAACTTGAAAGTTTCGAGATAGAGTCCCAAATATTAGAAGCAGTGATGCTGGAAACACCAGAGGAAGAGATACGTAGACCAATCCATCAATCGGTGATGAATGACCAACATGGAGGAGAAGAGACTCAGACTATTGGAGTGAATCAGGAAGCGGAGGTGGATGAAGAAGGAGAAGGTAACAGTCGGTTGTATTAGTGCAGGAAACATCAGTTGGCATTTTACCTAAAATAAAAAGAAATAATAATAAGAAACATGTATGAAGGAGCAAGGATGAAGATTTAATAGAGAAGTTGGGTTATGTATATGTACTTCAACAGGAGGATTTTGTAGATATGAGACCAATCAGTGGTAATGAACATGTTGGAAGAAGGCAATTCTCAACTAACCGTGACGTTCTTGACTAAATATTAGTGGACTGCAGTGGTACCTATTTTAATTTGTGTGTCAGAAGATTCTACTAGACGGGGAGTGGATGTAGAAATGAGTAAATATACGAAAAAGGTATTAAATTAAAAGAACGTAATGTTTAAAACAATAAGGCATTCGTAGCTCCGAGTGCAGTTCCGAGTTCTGTAGACCTCTGAGAGGGGGTCTTAGCTAGCGCGCGGGGTGAAGTAGCAAGTGTACAAGCAATCAGCGGGAACTCGCGCTTTTACTGCCTACCTCGCATTGGCTATTAAAAGTGTTTTCCCACGCTACGAATCCTCCATCGCGTCGACAGACCTCAGAACTAGACTTGTTCTTTTCTTTTATAGCAATCTGTTGATTTTGTTAACGACCAATTTTGATGTTTTTTTTTATTATTGTAAATAGTGGTTTTAATTACCGGGTACCAGAAGCTAGAGATACTACAAAATGTTGAATAAGTAAGAATGGTCTGATTCGACAATAAGATTACGTCAATACAGTGTGCTTGTAAATACAGGTGTTGTTACATATGCTATTCATGTGTTTTTTCTTCTTGCGAGATTGAGAAGGTTAATATTTGTCATCTTCGAATTTAGAATTTACACTTTCATTGTGGGAATTGCTAATTTAGTTAATCTCATTGTACGACTATTTAATAGGCTGTAGTTTAGAAACTCACCGACAGCCGTAAGTTTACTTTTCAGCATTGTTCAAATTTTAAAAGGCGATTTCTCATCTGTTTAGAATGGTTCCCAATGCATCATGACTACTAGTCCAGTTTATTCTCCACTATTTGTAATCGCGAGGATTCCGCGTTTATTTAAAAATGACAACAGAAAACCTGAAAACTGTTCTCAGTGACAACAACATACCAGAAGACGTCAGGAGTAAGATATGTGCAAGAAATCTTTGGATGTCGTTCACGAGACGAAAGAAACCATTTCGAAGGAGTACTCTCACAGTTGGGCGGGTTGCTGTGGGGATAAGGGGTTGGATAACTGATCGGAAGGTAGCGGGTTCAAATCCCACCGAAGTTAAGTTTTTAAACTCTTGTTTCAGACAAAAATATCAGATATGTAATTGAAAACTTTTCTTATGAATAAATGCTCCCTTTTGCATCTTTTTACATTTCCAACATTTTATTCCGTCTTTTCATGTTCAGAAGATGAACATTTTATCTGAATAGATGTAAATTCATCTAAAAAAAAAAAAAAAGATTATGCCTACGTTTCCATCGAAAAGAACTACCGTAAACCCGAGCTACTTGGACAAGTTATGATATAGTATATTTTGTGTTGTTCAATGTTTTTAATTGTCATTTTGCACCCATAAGTCAATGTCGTGCATCCATTAGTCACATTGAGGCAGCAAGTACTAGTGGTATCGAACTCCCAAAGAAGTCATGACCAGTTCGTAAAACTCGAAAGACAAATACAAAGAGGGGGCATATCTACTTGCGATATTTGCGGTATAAATTGGAGGGATTACAGGATCAAAACTGACTGGATTTAATGTGTAACATGTAGCAGCTGTATTTGTGGTCCTTGTAATGGTGGAAGTACAGATCCACTGCCTCCGCTGTGAGGATTCAAAGGACGAGGATGATAGTGTTGACAGTGCAAAGAACAAATACCTTATACCACTGTAAACATACATTTGTTTTTATTTCTGTCTTATTTTGTACTTTCAGTACACACAAACTACATTTGTTGTGATTGTAGCCAATATTCAGTTTGTTTTTGTAATTTATATTTTGAATGTCATATTGGAACGTAGTATATTTTGTACTTTCATTAAACAGAAGCAAATTATTACACAAAATACTGCGCAACTCTGTTCTTTTGATCAAAAGATATGGTGTTTGGTAGAATAATGGGGTTACTAACGCATCTGCTTCATTTTGCACACATTCTAAATGGATATATATTTGGACACCACTCAAATACAGTTTTTTGTTACTTTTTGGCTGGATTAATTTCAATTTTCATACCAGTTCTGCTAACTTAACGTTAAGTTAAGCTAAACATATTTTGTGATTGACATAACAGATGATCCCACAAAGTTATTACAAGCTCGTATAGTTAATTCAGGATTTTACACTTTCCACTTCTACTTGAAAATATGTCATCTTGAAAGTAGAATAACATATTTGCAACACATTTAAATTGTATATAACGAAGAGTACAAAAGTGGATAAAAGCTTTTTGACCTAGAGTAAACGGATCTAAAGGTCATGACTGCTTAAAAGAAGAAAGAATGGATTACATATTTTCGTTATTGTAGTGTAAAGAACGAATGATAAAAAAACAAAACAAGATTTAGTAATTTTATTGTGGTTAAGCTCTTTTATGTTGTATTTTCTTGATATCTGTATTTTTTTTCAAATGTTCAACAGAATAAGCTAAATGGATCCTTAAGCGCATCATAAGTAACTGAACCTATCGTTGCCAGTAACGTACTTGCTATATTGGTCTCCGTAATACCTTGAGCAGTCCAGAAGTGCTTAAATCTCTCATTTTTTTTTCTACATTCGTGTCATTAATCTGACAAGTTTCTGAGGAGAAAGGAGTACAGTGGAACCTCCATTAACGGTCACCGTCGGGACTGGGACTGTGACGGTTAACTGAATAGACGGATAACAGAAATGTCATTATAAACGTGTACAGTAACGAGATTTCAAATGCTTTGAAAGAGAAATGAAAATGAAACCGTATACAAGTTGATAATACAATACAATATACATATGTATTTTATTGACAAAAATATGTTTGTCCACATTCTTTGTATTGTAAATAGCACTTCCAAACCACCGCCGGGCAAAACTTTAAATTCAAAAATCTGTTATTACGTAATATATTTCTAATCAAAAATGCACATTTTTACGATGACGGATAACAGAGTGACGGTTGATCGAGGTCTTACTGTATTCATCCTCTTTACACTCTAAACTGCGTCACTGCTGAACAATAAACTTAGGACTGTCGGTGAGTAGACCCTGTCTAAACTACAGTCCTACACTGAGATTAACTTTATTAGCAAATTCCCATGACGAAAGCTTAAATTCTAAATTCGATTGTGACAAATTATAGAACCTTTTCAATCTCGCAAGAAGTAAAAATACATGAATAACATATATGTAACAACACACTGTATTGACATAATCTTATTGTCGAATCAGACCATTCTTATTTATTCCACATCTTGTAGTATCTCTAGCTTCTGGTACGATTTTGGTAAATAAAACCATTATTTACAATCAACAATGCGTCACTTACTATTTCAAACATTGCGTTCTTTTGATTTAACACTTTTTTCGTATATTTACTCATTTCTACAAAGGATAAATTACATCCATAAAGCATCGTAATTTCATCTAGAAATATCATATTTTCTACTCAAAGCGAGAGCGTTTCGTTGAAAACCACTGTTTCGATTCAAAATTCCGCTCTAAAAGAGTGGCCCCTCTTTCTTCTCTAAGAAGATTGAATATTCGGCCCTTTTGAATTTAGTGTGTAAGCAACGTCAATAACTTAGTCATTACTATATCAAGTGGAAAGAACAAATTCGTAAATTAACATGAATTTGCCCTTAAAGATTTTTTGACACTAGCGCCTATTCTAATGAAACACTAAAATTCGCGACTTGGGAGCTAAGAAGCACTAACCATCGATACTCGTTGGTGCTTGAAGTTGGGGGGAGGGTCTAACGTTGGGATTAGCCAGTAATTTCGTCATGAGTGCATCAAGTGTGGGGCCAAGTTCACGTATATGCCTTCTGATTTCTCTTCTACCCATTCTAAAGCTGACCAGATTGTAGTGTCGCTTCGGCTGCTACTTTGGAAATATTGGAAAAATTAAGTTGTCAGCTGTTGTACGCTCAGAAGAACCCTGCTGAGAAGAATTACTTTACGATTGTACTTTTTGTATTAGATGTGATATTTTCTACTGAACTTTTAAACCAGTATTCAAAAAGCCAGCTAGCACTTTACAGTGAGGGACATTTAAGATTTAGCGACTTTAGCGCGGGAGTGGAAAAGTCTGAGTGCTGTTCCAAGCGGAAGGGAAGCTCACATCTTTCGTACGATGTGTTTTTCAAGACATATATCAACAAGGAATATCAGTTTTTACGAACTGTGTTTGACCATGGTGATAAACTTGCTTGTTTACAACTGGACATTACAAATGATAATGTTCAATTCTTTCATTGGGTACAAAACACTTCACCAAACCGTAAGTGCCTAGTCACCGCTGGCTCACTTGCTTTCACTGGGAAATAGTTAATAAACTTTGCCACTTTAACAAGGCCGGTCGTCGGGGTAAGAAACCTGCGCCCCTAAAATTTTCTCTGCCCTACATGAATACTTTTACGTGTGTAGATAGGATGTCAAATAATATATATATCATGATGTGTGTTTCCCTAAATTTTCCATGGGCCCCGGCGATCTTGACTGAGACCGACAACTTTTCAGCACCACACAATGAAAGTTTCTTATTTCTCAAATTTCAAAGAAAATAATGTTTTTATTTCATTCAGAGAATATAACGGCTTCCTCTGTCGTCCGATACCTATATATATGGTTCACTGAGTCAATCGGGTCAAGTTTTGGACCGGGTTGTCGAGCCTATGCACCCCGGCTTAACCCGTAACCCGATTTAGACCCTGTTATCCTGGGGGCAAAGTAGACTTTTAGTTATTTTCTTAGTATACACTGTCGCGTTTGAATAGTGTTTCTTTCAGGGATGACTTGGAACTGGGACCTGTGGTATCCCCCCCCCCCACCTTCATAACACGAAAGTAAGTCGATTAAAGACTGGGTCAATCGGGCCAAGTTTTGAACCTGTGGCTCGGTCACTCCTGCCCAGGTTTCAGCTCTGATTACTTTGTTTATGTAATTTTGCTATCCTGACCAAACGTTTTTAGTGTCTCTCTCTTTCTCTCTCTCTCTCTCTCTCTCTCTCTCTCTCTCTCTCTCTAGCTATCTATCTATCTATCTATCTCTATCTCTCTTTCTGTCTGTCTTTCTTTTTGCAATATTTGCATTCCACTCCATTGCACTTTTATCGAAGATTATAACAAGATATGGAAAAGAGAGTATTCTTTGACTGAAAACTGGCAACACTAACTATAGTTAAGAATTCCCCCTCCTTTTCCTCATTTATATATTTGCCTCTTCTAATGTTTAACCCCCTCACAATGAGCGTCATCTACAAACCCCGCCCATTTGGCGCCTTGCACAATGACGTCAAGACCACAAAGCACATTGACGGGGGAAGTGAATATAGTGGTATATAACTTTAGGGCAAGAAGGAGGGTGAGAAAAGGTGTTGTTGTTCCATGGGGGTGAGAGTTTTGTAGGAGATTACAGAAAAGACATCCTGGGGGTGGGCTGGGGGAGAGGAAAGGAATTTGAAAAGGTGAGAAAAAGAGGACGGAACTATTTAGTGGGTGGCTGCCTCTTTGAAGTAGAGAGAGGAGAAATTTAGCAAAGCCGATGGGGGTGACTTTTCCTATGACAGACACCGCGGCAAGATCACTGAGAAAAAAAGAGAGAAAAGTTTAGGAACTATAGCCCCCACTGTCCTCCTTCTCAGGTAGGATAAAGATCCGACAAATGTACTAAAAATTCAGAGGCACACCTTTCTCCCGGCTATTTACGCTATTATCCTCAATAAGAGAACAATCTCCCCACCTAATTCCTGACAGCTTAAACGCCTTTTCTCAACTGCTAACTCACCAAGTAAACAGCTGGAATGAAGGAGAACCTCTTCCGGTTGTTTGTTAGGTGGGATAGCTCTATGTGTGTACCCGTTCTCCCATCACAAAAAAACAAAAATATACCACCAACGCTTCCACTTATTCTACTCCAAAGAACCAACTTCCGCCAAATTCAAACACCATTTTTATTTATTTTTTCATATCTTAGGTTGTATTGTCGTTTTCTCGAGGATGACGTCCCTCTGCGAGCAACTTTGAGGAAAGTAATAAATAGTTCAAATATGACGTAATAATCTTTGTTACCATAGAAACCATCCTGCGGTTAACGCATAGTAACGCAGCTGAAGTAACGTCATGCATGGCTGAAGTGAGTAGGGAGCGAGCCAGTATCATACACAATGGCGCGCGTAATGATTCCCTGCTCGTTTCGTTAAGACAATTGCATTGATATTATTACATTGAGCTCATTTAGAGCCTTGGCATGGCAAATAGTCCCACTCTCAAAAAGGTCGGGAAGGATCAATCCAGTGAATCCACATTGGTCACAGGTAGGGTCGGGGTGGACCCACTTGAGTCACGCGCGTCAAATCTACTCGGATTGCGTTTTGGGTAGGGTCATGTCACTCACACCCACTCGTATCACGGAACGAGTCGGGTTGACTCGGGCATTAAGCCGACCAGACCCGGCATATTGGAAGCACTGCTGCCTGGAGGCTTTCGTTCGGCCATTCAAGACCAACGTCCACTACTTCTAAAGTCAAGTAGATTCCCCCCAGCTTGTGCAACCCCGAAACTTGGAAATCCCCAGCGGGTATCGAACCAGGAACGCCGGCCGGGTAGCCGTGCGTTCTACGGCGTTAGGCCAACGACTCGAAGGTCCTGGGTTCGAGTCGCGGTAGGCGCATGGGTGTCTTTTAACTCGAACGTGGCGGATAATTGTGACGGGCCGAAGTCAACAGTTACTAGATTGGCCCATATAAAATAAAGTATGCTAAAGTTTTGATTTTTTTTTTTAAACCAGAAACGGCTAGCGCAGAAATATCATCAGAATCACTTGGTTAAGAATCTTCCTCATAAAAAAGAAAAGAAAAAAGAAATCCATATGAAGACTACGTATTTAGGGAAAACTTTCCTCGACTCCTTGCTCATCTGTAAGTTATATATCGATCTGTAATGATGTGCTCGTACGCAAGTTGGAAACCATGGTGAAAGAAATGCCATGGCAGAAGGCGAATGTGAAGAAACAGTTTTATAGGGTGCAAGGTTTGCCAGAAGTTCCGGGAGAAGAAGGAGGAGCGTTTTCACGGAAACAGTTTGGCATGTGTTGCGAGTCTCAGCTTCTCTCCGTGGGGAATTCCGGGAACATCTTCCGGAGGAGTTCAAGTTAGATTGAGCGTTATTCCTTCACTTGATTTACAGTTACGCCCATTTTCTTTCTTTTTCTTTTAGTTACATTTTTCATTATTCGTTTCATTTTTTCTTCTTTCTTGAACACAACTTGTTCTCTTTTTAGCGCCTCTGTACATTTCTCTTGTTCTCCTACAGATAATAAAAGAAGGATTATATCAAACTTGGAAACTGTTCACGATGCCGCAGAAAATTATTTGGAAATTCTGTGATCGTTGGAATTTCATAAGGTCAGCTAAAATAGAATTCCTTAGCAATGAACCTTGAAAGGACACTTAAAAGGGAAAATTGACGATATATCTCAAATCAGTTAAGAGAAAACGTTTCCAGAGTGTTCCTAAATTATTTACAAATAGTAACAATAATAATGCACAGTGCATAGGCTATATCCATATGTCTTTCCATACATATACATATTACTACACACTTAGTCATTCATATCTCACTTATTTAGACGCCCGGTTGAACAACAGATTAGCAGTCGTTTACTGTGCGCGTGGTAGTGGGTTCAAGTTAGTTGGAACTCCATTGAATGGAGTTGTTAGAAGACCACTACTAAAAACTGTAGGTTCCGTCCTTACAAACTCACTGCCTCGTTTAGAACGTCAATAACAACTCAACAAATACCTCATTTATCTATTCCCATAAGGAAGCAAAAATGGCAGAAAGATTACATGTTCTCATTCTGAGAAGAATGAATAATAAATGTTATTATTTCAGAATGTGTAGTTTCAAGAGAAATATGTAGGTTATGTTGAGTCTAGCTTCTGCATCTAACCTAATCTAACCAAACTTATCGAGTAGATTTGTCATCCAGTCCTTGACTAATACCACTTTTCGCGCGCATAGTCCAATGGTCTTCAAGTCCAATGTTATGGCAGCAGCATGATCGTCACAAGAACTACAACATTCCGAACTACTTAATTACGAGATAGCGAATGTTACTACTCACTCAGCGTCCACATCTAAAATATTAGTGTATAGAATCATTCTTATGGATCGGAACGTGACCAGACGAAGACATTTGAAGGAATGAAAAGTGCTTAAAAGAGAAGAAGATAACAAAGACATCAATGTTAGAAAGAAGAGTCAAATAAAGAAAATAAAAATATTCGTTAATATGCAAGTTCATCCCAATCTTCCAGGCAAAATTAATCGAAAACTGGCGTCAAGTTGACGCAACTTAATTGTATTGGACCAGTCAATCCGTTACCTATTTACATCCATGAAACAGATCAATATAGATTTTAAGAAATACTCGAATGTTTATCTTTTTTAAAATCATTACACTGTGATAAGTAGCTTTCTTTATTTAATATTCTTGTTTCTTGTTACTTAAAACGCTGTTCTCTGGATGCTGTCACTGATAAGTAAGTAACTTTTGGATTTTTTACAATTAACATTCCTTTGTTTCTTCCTTTTTCTTTCAAAGGACAAAGTATTATTTTCTGCAAAAGAAATGACAGAAAAACAAGCTTTAAAAAGAAATAAATACTTGCGTCTAAGGGAAACACGTGTTTCCAAGGCCCGGTCCACTCTCGCGCAGGCGCAGAACTCCTTGAGCTATATAAGTACCACAGAAAAGCGATCACTTCGCAACTCGCAGCTTGATCTGGTGGGCAACGTATCGGGAAGCTGATCCAGAGGTCTTGGGATCGAACCCTCGCGTCGTTACTTTTACATTTATTTTCAAGGAAATTAACTTTTTTTTTAAATGTATATTCGCATTAGGAAATTTAATAAAAGTAGTGACCAAGGGCACTTGCTGGTTAGGTAAGTCAGGGTCGGTGTTTTTTTTTTTTTTAAATTATTATTGCACACGCGACTTCTACAGAGACATTGTTTCCACGTGCGCTCGCCTTAGACGCGAGTAAATAAATGACCTTCCGAAAAAAATGACATGTCCAACCAAATAAGGATACTTTTTTCCAAAGGACAGGGCATAGGTATATATAGTACGAGATAGGCTGAAATAAACATGGTCAAAGTATGAATGAATAATGAATAAATCTCTATTTGGAAGAAAATAATTCAAGAGCTAATATTATATTGAATGTTCAGGCGTGTTAATTCTTTTCACCATCTTGGTATGTCCCTTCTAGCTTAGATTGAGTTACATGGAAATTGATTTGCTCGTCTTATCTCTATCAGAAGTGCAATTTCTCACCCGTGTTTTCAACTAATACTTCTTCATGTTTATTTTAACATGTTCTTTTAGCGCACCCGTATGAACGTCAGTGAATAAGGGAAGATATAGGGTTTATCCTATCTGGCTGGCTGGCTACCCCCTCACCCCCCACTCCCCTTGGGTCTCAGCAACTACAAGTCCGACAGAGTTGAGTCATACACCATTGGATTCGTCATGATCTGAAACGGTGGGGAAACTTATAACTTTGATTCTAAAACTGACAGGTCATTTTCATTTACTTAGTTTTCTCCATTTTTCCCACGTTTTTTCACATGGTATGGTTGCCCCCCCCCCCCGATCTCAGTAACTACAAGTCACACAAAGAGGAACCATACACCTCGTCATGGTCTGAAACGGTGGGGAAAATGATCAGTTTGACTCTAAAAGTGGCAGGTCCTTTTGAATCGCTTAGTATTTTCCACTTGTACTTCTCCTAGATCTCAGTAACTACGAGTCCGACAGAGGTGAACCATGCACCGTTGGATTCGTAATAGTCTCAAAGCATGAAATCACCTATCAAATAAACTCTGAAACTGGCATGTCCTTTTCAATCGCTTAGTATTCCAAATCTGTATGTTTCTTTGTACCCCCTAGATCTCAGTAACTACAGGTCACACAGAGATGAACGATACGATTCTAGGTCAAAATCCCCCCTGGAGATAATCTCCCCCGGTCATAATCCCCCCTTGAGCGGACATAATTCCCCTTGACTGAACATAATTCCCCTTACCTTGGACAAAACCTGCGCATGGCGCAAATATACTAATTGCATGAAATGGTTCTACATAATTTATTATATAAGCAAATGACAGTGAAAAATATAGAATTCAATTACGTTATTTCACTTATCTTAAAAGTCGAAGACAGAACTAACTTTCTTTTAGATGTAGAATGTAAGTCATCCTGATTTGCCAGAGATCTTGGAGCTTTTAAAAATACCTGAACATTTTAGAAACAGACTAAATTACTTTTCACAGCCTGTCAAATAAATACTCAGGTATTATTTTTATTTTACCGTAAGTCCACTGTACAACTATAGATTTTATGTAGATTTTACACTATCGTTGAAGATATAATACATCTCATATAAAGGGCACAATACACATAACATAGTTTACAACAAAAATACATATACATACGAACTGACTAGCATAACACAGTTCATCACGTAATACCAGAACTAACTTTCTTAATCTGTTATGATTTGAACCCGGGAAACATACTCGAAGTCAAACATAGAGCAAAATAAACACACATTAAATCCAAATCTACTCGTCATTAATCACATCAATACTTAATATATATATATATATTTTACAATATCCCACCATTAATCCTCTAAACAAAAGTCACAATCTGAACGTTCATAATTAGCACATACTTTTCTTACAAGCGAATTCTACAGAAAGTAACAATCAGCTTCCGTTACACTGAAAAGATGTTTAGAATTTTACATTAGAAAGATTCTGAACCTTGTATTTTTTTGGTAAATCATGAATTAATTAGCTAATTAGTTACTGTACAGTTTTGATAACATAAAAAGTAAAACATTCAACCATTACCACAATACAGTACAACATAAGCTGACACACTATCTCAAAAATTCCCGACAATATGGCCTACAGCTTTGAGAAACTCGCCTACACCAATCTCTTTACGCCTATACCTGTTGCAAATTTCGACTAACTGCCGTTGATAAAGAAGTTCATCCTTTGCAGCAGCATTCCTTGCACAGTTGTTTTGATAGCAAACGACGGATTCAGCCTCTGCGTCGCATTGGAGCGCATCGATTAATCTCCATATACTGGGCTGAGAATACCCAATTGTCTTCTTTATTTTACTATTCCAGCCTTCGCTGATGTTTGTCCTGCTTTCCCCGTTGATTGTAGGATCATGCACATTCCATATACATGGAGGGAACTTTGGAGGTATCCTCTGCAATCGGATAGTATCATCTGTTGGGATGTGGCGGAACGATCCAGTTACGTATGTTACATCAAAATATTGTAGTAGCTCTTGTCCCTCTTCTGGAGAAGTTTCGATTAAGTGTCGCATTCCAATCCCAACATCATCCTCTGACAGAAAAGCAAGGGCATCGACTTTCCCAACAAACAACCTAAATTCCGGATCATTCTTATAATGAGTCACCAACCCTAACTCTTGCACTTTGCTCCAAGTAGATTGTCGTAAATGGAAAAAAGCACCCACGAATCCAAACGTTTTCGCCGAACACTTCAACAACAGCGTTCATTGCAGCAATTTCAAAGTCCATAACAACTAACGAAGGAGACAACTCCAGGCCTTGTCGAGAACAATGATTCAAAAGTTCACTAAATAATTCCGCGATATGTCTCCTGATTCTTTTTCTGCAAACGAGCGTATACTACTGGAATAGACCTTTAATATGAATGGTATATAACTGTCGGAATCCTTTTGGTACCACTTGAAAAGTCCCATCCACAAACCAAGTACTGTGCTTACTTAATTCTACCAGGATACCTTGTTGTGCAAAAATTATCACTCTGTTCTCACTTTCAGTCCCATTATCATAAATTAGAAAAGGCTCCTCTTCAACTGTTCCAGTTGTTTTCCACCGTCCTTCAACATGGAGGTCCTTCAAAGATGCCGGTTCTTGTGGATATTTCTTACATCGCCTACGTCTTAAGGTACGCTTTATAGTCTCCTGAGCAGGCAAGGAAGATTTCGCAGAGATAGACAATGCTCGCACACTTTCGGAATATACGACAAACGGAGCATCTCGAGAAATATTAACACGGTCCTTCATAACTCGCAGGATTTTGCAGACCTAAAAATAATAGTAAAATAAGAAAGACGTTAATTAAGTATTAATATAAAAAAGTGATTCAAGTTACTTTAAGTAGAAGCCAGTTAAAAATGTAAAAAAAAAAAAAAAAAAAAAAAAAAAAAAAAAAACGTTCAAAGATAGTTATGATTTAGCGTTAAACTAGAAAATATGTTATTCACATTCGACAAATTTCGTACATTTATTTCTTAAATAAAACTAATGGGAAACTCATATTGCCTATCTCGCTCTGGAATTAAACAAAATCTTTTATGCATAGAAATGAATGAAGTGTCATGTAACAGACAATTCAATTCGTAAATTGTACTTTGGATTGTTTCAATCCTTATAATATGGTATAGTTATCTGCGGAAACTCACCATAAAGTATTTTTTAAAAAAATACAAAGGAGGGTAATAAGAACCGTAGTTAATACCTAAGTAAGCGAATTAGTCCTGAAACATGTTGGAAATACATACAAAAATATCACTCATCTCAACTTTTGTATCCTCTGATCTATGGTTATGCAGGACTGTCTTCAACACACGCGTTATTTCCTGATTCGTTGGTAGAGATCCTCTTCAGTTTTCTTCTCGTTTTCGAACGCATGTCCAACGAATGTTGCCATTCTTTGCTTCTTTTTGTTTGTTGAATAAAAACCCTTCATGTATCAACTTAGGTCCACCTTTATTTGTTTTTATCACTTCCATGTCCCTTCCACTTATAACTTACGATGACTAGCACACTATTAACTTATGGTATTCAACACACAACACTACCTTTTAATAATAAACTATTAGCTTTGACAACAGATATTAAAATTCTTGAAAAGTGAAAGGCCATGCCCCCACCGTCTCTCATTGGTTCTAAAGAGCCAATCAGGAGCTGAACAATAGAAATAAACTATATCCAGACAACAAAAAATATGTATCTAAAATAAAAGAAAAAATCCGCCCCGGTAATTTTGACTGTCAGGAGGGATTATGTCCTAGTACAATTTTCTGGTAGGTGGGATTATGTCCTAGAATAATTTTCTGTAGGGGGGATTTTGTCCTATCTGAACGAAAAACCTTAGGGGGAATTACGTCCGAGGGGATTATGTCCGAGAACGGAAAGATACACCATTGGATTCGTCATGGTCTCAAACTGTGGAGAAACTGATCAGTTTGACTCTAAAAGTGGCAGGTCCTTTTAAATCGCTTAGTATTCTTAAAAAAAACTATCTGGACCAGGAAAAAAAAGAAAAGGGTATAGATGTATTATTATTTGTGTAATTAAATGTAACAATTATTGTAGACGCTATAAATAGGGCATTAAGGCCTGTTGTGTCGAAATAAATAATCTCTATGCAGAGTTCATATCCAAAACCGCTGGAGATAGAAACACCAAATATGGTATGAAGGTACATCATAACTAGTAGATTAAGAAAATATTACAAAATATTGAAAAAAATCGTCATCTTGGATCCAAAATGGCCTCCAAACTTATTTTGTATAGTGAGCATAGCCTAAACTGCTGGAGCTAGAGAAACAAAATTTGGTACGAAGGTACATCATCACTAGTAAACTACGAAAATATTACAAATTGTCCCCAAAGACACCATCATGGATCCAAAATGGCGGACCTTAAAAATTCATTTACCACACCGTTTGAGCTAGAGATACGAAATTTGGCATAAAGGTGTATTATCACAAATAGTTTAGGTAAGTATGACAACATTTTGAAAACGTCGCCATCTTGGATTCAAAATGGCCGCCTAAAATCATTTTCCACACCGTTCGAGCTATAGAAATGAAATTTTGTATGAAGGTATCACAAGTAGCTCAGGACAATATAAGAAAACATTAAAAAGTCGCCATCTTTAACCCAAAATGGCAGCCCAAAACCCGTTTTCCATGCCACTGAGAAACGAAATTTGGTATGAAGGTGTATGACCAAGAGTAGGTTACATTAAATGGGGGGAACCTCCCCTATTGGGCCGCAACCCTCTGGGGTGTGTGGTGGTAGATCTGTACCATGGGGGCGGAGTCTGGTTATAATCGCCATGTTGAATCCAATATTGCCGACTAAGATTCATACAGAAGGCATATTTCGTCCAAACAAACGTATTCCGTCTCAGAACGACGTGCATAATTGGTTTTAATGTATTTTTTACTCGCACGATTGTACTTGAGCGGTTCCATGTATTCTAGCTATTTTCGGCCGCCATCTTGAAAAATGAAAATTTTCCTATATCTTCGGTATTTTTGGGAATATCTCAACCAAACCTGCACATTTCGACCCAGACCAATTTAAATATATTTATATCGTTTGTAAATGTATTTAAATAATTTTCATGTATTTTGTTACCACCGGCCGCCATCTTGAAAAAACTGACGTTTTCCTATATCCTCGGTGTTTATAGGAAAATTTCAACCAAACAAACATATTTTTACTCAAAGCAAAGTACTTTAATTGTTTTAATTAAATTTCGGTACATTCGGCCGCCATCTTGAAAAAATATACTTTGTCCTATATCATCTGTGTTCATTACCCAATTTGTACCAAACCAACATATTTCTACTCCGATTCATGTACTTGAATATTGTTCATGCATTTTCGGTACCACCGGCCGCTCTCTTGAAAAAAAAAAATGACTTTTTCCTATATCTTTGGCATTTATGGGAATATTTCATCCAAAATATTTCGACTCAAAGCGATGTACCTAAATTGTTCTCATTCATTTTCTGTGCCTTCGGCCACCATCTAGAAAAAATAAACTTTTACGTATATCGTCGGTGTTCATTGCACAATTTCTGCCAAACCAACATATGAAGCATATGCGCGAACAAAAGTCTAAGTGCATTTTCGAATAAAAAAATATCACGAGTACATTTTTATAGCAGGAAAAACATGAGGCATAAAATATTTATAGCTACTTTGCACGAAGACATGTTAGACTAAAGTCCGCTTTTGTGCAAAGTATGAATATTTTATGTCTCATATTTTTCCTGTTATATATAGAAAATGTACTCGTTATTTTTTCTAAATTTGAAAATGTCACTTAGACGTTTGTTCGCGCATACGCTTCATATTTCGACTCCGATCCATGTACTTGAATATTTTTCATGTATTTTCGGTACCACACCGGCCGCTATCTTGAAGAATTTGATTTTTTTTCTATATCTTCGACGTTTATGGGAATATTTCAACCAAACAAACGTATTTCGACTCAAAGCGATGTACCTCAATGATTTATATTTATTTTCGGTACCTTCGGCCACCATCTAGAAAAAATAGACTTTTCCCTATATCGTCGGTGTTTACCGGTATTGCCCAATTTCAACCAAATCAACATATTTCTACTCAAAGCGATGTACCTCAACGTTTTTCATTTATTTTCGGTACCTTCGGCAGCCATATTGAAAAAATGGACTTTTCCCTATGTCTTCGGTGCTTATGGGAATATTTAAACCAAAACATTTCGACTTAAAGCGATGTACCCCAATGGTTTTCACGTATTTACCGTTGGATTTGCCATGATAGCCGCTTGGTATTCTCCATTTGTGCCCCTCCTAGATCTGAGACTACAAGTCCGACAGAGATGGTTTATACACCGTTGGATTCGTCATGTTCTGCAACGGTGAGGAAAAGAAACAATGTGACTCTAAAACTTGCAGGCCCTTTTCAATCGCTTAGTATGCTCCATTTGTGCCTCTACGAGATTTCAGTAGCCACAAGTTCGACAGAGATAAGCCGTACACCGTTGGAATTGTTATGAACACCGGTGGGAAAATCTATGACTTTGACTGAAACTGGCAGGCCCCGGCATTCGCTTAGTAACCTCCATTTGTCCGTATGATTTAACTCTTTCTTTTGGATACGTTATAAGATAATTTTAATTTATACGCGGGCGCTTTGGTTTTGTCTACAATAAATCCATTACTTAGCTTGTTGTTTTGTAGGAATGTACTCAACGTATCAAAATAGCCAGCAAAATAAATGTCTGAAAATAGAACTTAAAAATTCTACTTCTGACAGACATCGAAAACAGCAGATCGAGCATTCCAAGAAGGCGAAGATGATCTAATTGGAAGATATTTCTTTCTCTTATACATATTTTGTTTAATTAGTTCTTTGATTATAAATAATAAGTTAGAGCTTTCTACTTTTTTTAGTTTCGTTTACTCCTTTCTCTGAAAGTTGGGTTGGACAACTCTTGCACTGAACCCTTGAAATGAATAACTATGTGACGAGTGGGCCGAAATGAAACAAAAGAGAAAAAAACAAACTACAATGTGACTTTGTTCCACCCTTTCTGGTACTCACACTCTTGTTTCTAGTTTAATTGCGTTAGTGCCTAGCACGATAAGAAGCTCTTTTCCTCAGCAAGAAGCATTTTATTCATGTAACTTCTCGTGTTATCAGAAGACAAAGAAGGTGAGATTCAACTTTTATATACATCATTACATGAAGTACCTGTGTTTAGGTATCACCTATGAAGAAAAGAATGTGTTTGTTGTAAACTATCAGTGATAAAGAAAGAAACAGAGGAATTACAATAAAAGAAGGCAGAATAAATGTTCAAGAGACATGTTTAATTTTCCATTTTTGCCTTTTAACATCCTTACAAAAAGGAAGGAAGAAAGCAAGGCTCTTATCTCTTTCTGTTGAAGTGTTTCATCTGTTGAAAGACAAACGACACTTTTCTCCCCTGTGTGCGATAAGGTTAAAGAACATTCTCTCCCTCATTTACAGCTTCTGTTATCAAGGGAAAAGCCTGGAAGGGAAATCGCGATATGTAGTTGGATAACAAAAAGATATACGCCAATGATCGCAAAAACAGGTTCGAGCTATTTCAGCAGAAATATATATTCCCATATATCGTGTTCCCACAATTCCATTCTCTTTCTTGCCGTACCATGCAACTTCTTAATCAAGTTATTTTCCCATTATTTGAGCACTGTCCACAAATCTTTCGTTTGTTTTTCAACATTACAGTCCTTGAATATCTGGAGATGTGTAACCTCTGCTTTTGCTTGTGGAACAAGCAATTACAGGCGGCGACAAATATTTTCGGATGGGTCTTAATAAATGTTACTCGAAAAGAAAATCGGATCCAAAATTCCCCAAGAACGACTCCAGGACTTTAGGGAGATTGATCGAATGGAAGGATAGAGAGGGAGAGAGGAGTGGTTGCAGGTTCTTTTAAAATAATAAGCTATGAAACGCACATCTATGCAAAATAATGTCTGATACTGGGAGTAATCGTCATAAATTCCACCACCCTTGCCCATGTGGAAGCTCCAAGAATACGATGTGTTATGCTCCTCCCACCAAACGGATATTCTGGGCATACGCTAAGAATGTATGTATAAGAAATTGTACAACGTTCGCGAACGATGCAATTTACGAGACTCATCCCTAAGAATACTTTAATGTTGAAACATTCTGCTGCTCTCTAAGGCTGTGAAAAAGAAAAGTCACTCTAAAGTCCACATCACGAGTGTGAAAGAAGGTCGCATTCGTATGAAAATAGAATAAAAAAAAAGAAGCGAAAAATAAATAAATAAATAAATAAAAATAAATAAATAAATATATATATGGCAACGCCCTAGCCGAGCTGGTCTACCGGTTCCCGT
>JAGDQP010023294.1:11995-29352 GCA_022664845.1 Lepisma saccharinum
CACTTAGTAAACAATACTAATATTAATAAGGGTCAGTTATTATAAACTCATCTTTTCTCATACTGAAATTATGGATTTAACAACATAATTATACAGGGTGTTTTAAAATTACACATCAAACTTCGGGAGGTGTTTCCTCACATCAAAACAAGACGGAAAGTTCCTCTGACAAATTTTCGAAAGGTGCATAGTTTCGGAGCTATATAGGTTGCCGAAAGCGTGGGAAACTGAACTTTAAAGCTTCACAGTTCTAACACCACGAACAGTAAAGTTAATGCGGCATGATACCGTCAAAGACTTGAAACCTGTTCTATTTGAAAATGTATGTTCCAAAATTCCACAACGGGCACAAAAGAGATTCCCCGAATATTTTTTTAAGTAGAGGTAGCTCGAAATAAGTATGAATTAAAGGACAGATGGCATACGTCATCCTCGTTATCCAATCAGGCAATGATATTCAATCTCTTTGATAACAAATAAATAAAACTTCCGATGAAATTATGCAATTATTACTCCTGCTTGTTACGCAACCACGCATTAAAAAAAAATCGTTTCGTATATGGAATCTACTTGAAATATCGACTTGGCGCAAATGAATTCTTTTTCCCTGGTAGAAAACGGTCCTTTTCATGCTAATTTCGTCCCATCTTTTGCTTCAGAGAATTTCTGAGAATCCCACTTTCTTGGGGCAATCCCTCGCGCACCAATTGTGGAATTTTGAAACATGTATTTTAAAATAGAGCAGATTTAAAGTTTTTGACGGTACCATGCCGCATCAACTTTACTGTTCGTAGTGATATAAATATGAATCTCTAAAGTTAATTTTTTCCACGCTTTCGGCAGCCTGTAGCTCCGGAACTATGCGTATTTCGAAAATCAGAGGAATTTTCGTCTTGTTTTGATGCGAGGAATCAACCCTAGAATTTTGTCGGTGTAATTAAAAAAAAACGCTGTATACGTAACGTTCCCGGCTGTGTGTAATGTTTTTTTACGGCTTTTTGCGGTACGCCTTTACGATGGTATTTATGCACTCTTAATACATAACATAATAGTTACTATAATTTTTAGGTACAGTATTGAATACTGAAAGAAAAATATTACTAATAAAATAAAAACTTACAAAATCCAGGACAGAAACTTATCCACATATGCACTTGAAGATTTGCTAACAAGCCGGTATTCAACACAACTGCAAAGTCGTTTCTAGACTTTGAACTGTTATGTAACTATGGAAAATAACAATCCCGGCCTCGAGATTTACGAATTTCCGTTTGGCAGGAAGATAGTACTTTTTTTTTTATCCATATTATATTACATTTGTATTTTTTGTTTATGGTTAATAATTACTTTTGCAGTATTAGACGTAAAGTACACGGAGTACAAAGAACTTCCGTACGATGGCAGCACTAGCTAACGGCCACTGGAATATTTTACTCACGATGAGAAACTTGTACAATGTTGCTGGTAGATGGCGGTGGTGATTATCGTGCCTAAATCAATCTTGTTTTGAGGAATTTTAAAAATCATTATAAGGGAAATAAAGGCCAATTGGAGGTTATATCAACTTACCAAATAGAGTGACCAACCGTCCCGGGTTTCCCGGGGCTGTCCCGGTTTGGACCCTCAAAGTCCCGGGACTCGGTTTTGTTAAAAATCGCTAAAACAATGTAATCATGTGATAAAATACAAAATCATGACTGAGAAAAGCATGGAGCGCACTCTCATATACAGTTACTTTATCAATTTTTGAATTGGTACACCTCATGCTTTTCTTTTTAGTCATACATAAACAAAATTATTATTATTATTTTTTTACTTTTTAGTACTTTAAAAGACTTACTTAAGAAAAGTTATTTTATTATTTTTTTTTCGAGTTATTTCGGTGTTCAAATATATTTTCTTAAACTAATGCTTTGTGATTCTAATCCTAAAGTGTTCTGCAACCAGCCAAACACAATATTGATGCAGGCTAGTATTTATTTTAGGATGAAGATGTCCGTATTAAAAAATATATATTAAAATAATGCTTTTAAAATATATAGAAATGTATTTAAAGTAACGTGGAATATTGTAATGTCACCGGACTTACGTCGCTGTGCAAAATTTCATCATTGTATGACGTCGGGGAATGAGTTAAATTAACATTGCAATATTTGAGGACACCACGAATCATTGTAAATTAAAGAAAAGATTGTAATAAAAATAAAGCTATTTACGTGTAAAATTAAAATACATGTTACTTTATATATGAATAAAGGGAGGTCTTCTATATTTACCGTTATTATACAAAATATGTTATACAGTATGATTTCAAGTATCAAATGCTAATGGGTAGAACTTTTGTTATGTACCAAGAATATAAGTAATAAACAAAAAAGTAAATAAATAAAGAACGAATACGCTTTGAAGAAAGACATTTATAAGTTTGTTAATAAGCTTTCTCTAGGAGTGAAAATATTCCTTATTTCAAATTTCGGTTTAGTAAGTTCTATGATATAAAAACATGTTAATTCGTTGTTGCTTTTATGTTTATTTTTTTAAAATATTTTTCTTAGAGAAAACAGTTACCGAAGAATAGAGTTTACATTATTTACGATAACAATCGAATCAAATATGTCATTTATTATTAGTACGTTTTTATATACTTGTGTTTCCATAATTAATAATATATACACACACACATGCTCTCTCTGTCTCTCTCTCTCTCTCTCTCTCTCTCTCTCTCTCACACACACACACACACACACACACACACACACAACATATAACAATATAATTATACAGTTTTTTGCTTTCCGGGTTTGCTTTATAAAAAGTTGGTCACCAAAATAAATGTAATTAAAGGCTAATTATAGATCATACTAATACATCATAAACGGCGAGATCCATGATGTGGCCTAGGGCAGCGTTCCGCAAACTGTGGTCCGCGAACCACAGGTGGTCCTCGAGGCCTGCCCTTGGGCAGGCGCAGAATGGTCCGTTGAACCTACCAACTAATAAAACTGGTCCGCACTTGACAATAGTTTGCGGAACTCTGGTCTAGGGAATACCGTATTGGTATTTGATCCCCCTAAATCCAACAACCATGGAAGATTCCTGTGTGGGAGGTTATATAGGGTGTCTGAGACCACACGTTTGAAACTTTTGGTCAGTATCAGAAGTGGGAGATTGAGACTATAAGTTAAGTTTTATTTTTTGGGTGACATGGCACTTTATATATCAAATTCGGATATATTCGGATGGCCGGGTGACCGAGCGGTCTGCGGCGGTAGGCCATCGGCTCGATGATCCCGGGTTCGAGTCCCGGCATGGGTGTGGATTTTAACAGGCAAAAGCGAATCGGGACGGGTTGAAGTCGAAAGTTACTATTATCCGTCCACACTTAAGAGTATACTGTTGCTCTTATGGCAACAGCGATGCCGGTTTGACCGCTAAATAAAAAATGAAACAAACTGAGCTCGCTGCAGCCATTCTCTCATTTCCGGTTGCCATAGCCGAGCGGCAACACTCCAGTCGCTGTTAGTTTTTCTCTCTTTTCCCCTGTCAAGTTTTTCAAATGAAACTATCGTTGTATTAGATAATTAAATACGTGTAAATGAAGAAAGGAATACGGGAATTAATTTTCATACCAATGTTAAATATAAAACCTTTACGGGGGTGTTAAAGGAATTTCGTGTGCGCCAGGGGGAAGTATGATAAGTAAAACGGCAGCTTTTGCCCATATGCTGCAACAGTATAGACCAAACCCTGGACCACCCATATATATATATAATACAGTCGGATAATACTTGAAAAAATTAAGACATTTTAATCTGGAACTTTTTTTTCCCCACAGAAATGCTTTTATTGATCTTGAACAGTTTTGAAAGTGTGTTAAAAAAAGAACTGTTTGTTTGTGGTATATGAGACCACCTGTCAGGGAAGTGTTTTTTTTTTTAATTTTAATTAAAGAATGTTCCGGACAAAAGTTTCAAACTTTTGAACGTTAACATCCGAATTCGATTTAAAAAATGGCATGTTCCATTTTTTAAAAAGAACTTCCAGTCTGGATCTCATACTTTCGATCACCTCCGGAACAACACTATTCCATAAAGCGTAAACAATCACCTTCATTTTAAAATGGGTGTACTAGAGAAGTTTTATTTATACGCAATCCACTCTAGTTCTCGGCAGCATTAACAGGTGGCTCTGGAGTCAATTCTGAGGTTAATGCTTTCTACTCCGAACTAGTCATGTGTATGAGTGCTCTCAGACAGCCTTTTTACTTGGGACCTTATCTTTCATTATTTAAACGAACAAGCCACTTATTTCCGTAAATATTAAATGAGGAACATATCTACAATTACGAGGAACGCGGGTTCGAGCCCCACTGTCAGTCACACTGATTGAGGTTTTCCTCAGTTTCACCAGGCGAAGGCCTGAATGGTTCATTAACTAAGACTCTGGTCGCTACCTTCTCCATTCTTATTTCGAGGAAAGTTATATTTTTCTGGATCTGCTGTGCCCCAAATTATTATTATTATTATTATTATTATTTTAAAAAAGATAAATTTAATGATTTACAGTCTTTGAAAACCAATTTCGATGTGTTAATAAGAATAATGTTTGAAGTAGGATAGTGTTCTTTCTTGAGGTTGATTTTGGATGTGGTCAGCAAAATTTGTAAAAATTACAGAAAAGATTTAATAACAGGATGATATTTATTAGTGTCAAGAAAATGTTACCAAAGATAGGTGTACTATCCTGAATTTTACTAATCCACCTTCAGTACCTGGGGCTTGCATTTTGAAGTGGGGAGCAAGTGGTCCTCGTAGCGCCTCCCGTGGTTAACTATCATTTCTAAACGCAGTTCATACCACTGAATCACTTGGTGTGCTGAAGGAAATCTTAAAAAAAAAAAGCGCCATTAAATTGATCTAATGCTGCCCAATGAAAGCAGAGAACTAAAATTTGAACCTCGAAGTTCAGCCCCCTGTGAGGATCGAACTCACGACCCCTGGTTTACAAGACCAGTGCTCTAACCACTGAGCTAAGGAGGCGACGAGCTGTACGCGCCGACGAAGCAGAGGTCACTTATCGAGCAGCAGCTGTAAGCATGTAATTTATTGATTAAACTAAAGATATGTTGTATCGCCTTTTGTCCTTTACAATGTTGAAATACGAAAGCACATAGTTACTGTCATCCTCATCTGTATATAAGATAATTATGGAATTATTATTTTATGATAAGTGAAAAGTAGTCCTTGATTTGTAGCGGAAACACCAGACAGGTGGTTCCACAAAAGTTTTGTATTGTATACGGGGCACAGGAGGAGCCACTCCCGCAGTTCGCATTGCCATTGGTCGGAATGGTTTGACGTCATGTGGAACATAGCGCTCATCATTCTTGATTCACACCTTCACTCACATTCATCATAGATTTCATACACAGCTTACGCGATGGAGCATGCGTGCATATCGCATTATTTTCCGTTTCGTGCATCGCACATTTTACCGTTTGATTTTGTCTTCCAAAGCAAAGATACTTTCTGTATATCTTTCGTTCTGCAATAATCATGGTTTGAGAAACAGCATCGGATCTTTCCACGAATGGGAGACGGAACTTCGCAGTCGTTCTCAAACAGAGCAGTTATACAGAATGTCCGCAAAAATCCTGCCCAGTCAACTTTTTAACTGTGATAGGAGGGGAACGAAACGTGAGAGTTGACGGGTTCCACACAAATAAAGTGTGATCTTTGGATATATTTTTACTAGGAAATCCATATTTAGTGTCACAAGTCAAAGAGGGAACAATCCTGAAAGGTTAAAAAAAACAACAACACTGAAACCCCCATTTTACCTCAGAACCTCTCTAAGATGATGTGATTTGAGTACTTTTTTCTTTCCTATTTAAGTTCCGCGCATGTTAAACTATTAAACTAGGCCGATGTGTGGTGCTCGAAATATTTGGAATGTCAGTAAATTAACTTTTTATTAAGGCAGCGCGAAATCGCAGTTTTTGGAAAATTTGTTGGCTACTGGGAACATTGTGAGCACTAAAAGAGCTCCATGGGATCTGCGATGGATGTCTGTACAATATAACAACGAAAATAACGAAATATGACCTTGCTTTATTGCGAAAAGTAGTGATTCCTAAATATATTTATCTATATTTATATATATTTAAAATCATATTTTAATATTTTTCTTAATATGGACTTCTTTATCCTAAAATAAATACTAGCCTGTAATGCTATTGGGTTTGGCTGGTTGCAAAACACTTTAGGATTTGGGTAACAAAACCTAGCTTGAGAAAAATTAGCCGAACATCGAAATAAATTGAAAAGTATATATTTAAAAAAAAAAAAAAACAAAAAAAAACATACTTTTCTTAAACAATTTGTACTAAAAACTAAAAAAAAAAAAATGTTTATGCATGACTAAAAAGAAAAGAATAGGGAACGCCAATTCAAGAATTTATAGTGATTGTATATGAGAGCGTACTCTATGCTTTTCTTTTTAGTCATGCATAAACATCTTTTACCTTTAATAGGAATTGTTTAAGAAAAGTATGTCTTTAAAAAGTTTTTTTAACATATTTTTTTCGTTGTTTTGTTGCACAGAATGTTGGTGCTCACAGTGTTGCCAAGCCATTCTCTTAAAAAATACAATTTTGCGCTAACGTCATGAGACGTTGATTTACTGTTATTTATTTCACTATCACAAATCCGCCTAGTTCGATTGTTAAACATTATGCTGAACTTCAAACCAAAGGAGAAGTATTCAATTCGCAGTATTTTAGTGGCGGTTGTGAGACAAAACCAGGGGTTTCTTCATGTTTTTATTTTCACTTTATAGGATTCTTCCTTCTCTGCTTGTGACATTAGAATGCCTCGGAAAAAAATATCTCGGGGATATGCGTGGAACCCATATTCGGCTTCCATGTTTCGTTCCCATAACACAGGTCAAAGTTGACGGCACAAGACTTTTCACACATCTTGTACTAGCTAACATAATAAGACTATACAATATAAATTTGACCATCTTAAAAATGACCCACCATTCGTTCCAATGCGTTTTTCAGTATAAGCTCTTCTCAGACAATGACCCAACAAATGTTTGTTTGTGTGGGTGGGTGTGATACACATTAGTCATTTTCAGTATTTTTTTTTTTTTAAATTGCATATTAATTCTCCTTAGGTATATCTATGAAGGAAATATGTACGTTTAAAACCTTTCTCAGTGTATGAAAATAATAATTAGTTGAAGCAAAAAAGTGAACATTTTAATATTTTTCATCACTGCATGGAATTTATGAAATTTACAGAGGGAAATTTATAGTTAACTGCCAAATTTACACTGGATAAAATGACTTGATTGGATTTTACACTATATAAAACGGCATTAAGAGTCCCTCCCTCTACACACACACACTTACAGATCTATAAATACCACACTGGATATATTGTATAATTCAACACCAATTTAGACCTAAATAAGATGATTAAAAAAAAAGCAGCAACAAAGATTTCTATTTTTTATTTGTAGGTCGGACTAGAATTTCATATATTATTTTATAGTAAGAAGTAAGCCGGACAACGATTAGCGTTCTGTCGTTTTCGGTATAAGCTACTGGTGGTATAATTTCGAAATAACACCGCATTGCCTATAAGCAATAAATTAAGTTTTTAGATGATGTGGTCTTCCCTTTGTTACAACGTTGTTGATAGTGAAGACTTCTAAAAGGTTTTAAAAACAAAAAATACTGTGTTACATAACCAAAAAACAATAAAATAATTACTTGAAACTTGTTCTAAGAAATTAAAGAAACTCGACAAAATGCAGTTTCTAACATACACTGTGACTCCTTCCCCCACCCCATGTATATAGAAGCAGCTTATCATGGTACACTTCATTTCATGTTCAAGAATCGATAACATTAAACTTCTTGCAAAATAAATATTAATTATACTAAATATTTCATGACAATTGAGAATATTAGTTTATCTTCACTGCAAAAAAACTGGGAGGGGCCCAGGCGTCCCCGGCCCCGGCCTAGAACATGCATGTCATTTATGTTTACCGTCAATAAAACGTAATGTATGAGTCCACCAGCGATTACAAATGGCCACCTTAAAATAATTCAGGTAACCTCATTGACCATCAAATTTAGGAGAACTTTCTAAACCCTGACCGGAAGCTGTTAATCGTCAATCATATTGAATTTTAACTGAACATATAAATACCACTAATAGAAAGAAGGGCTTTGGGGGGACGTTCAAGTATTATGTAAGCACATCTTTAGAAATTGTAGCCTTTCTCCATTCTTCTAAGCAAAGATATGTAGATGGCTGATTCCATCCCCTTGTGCTTATGTAAGACTTGTGAAATTTTGTTATATAGTAGCTCAAATGTATGTTTAAAACTTTAAACTAATGGGTATAAAATCATTAACAAATATTATTGTGTGTTTAATCTATGTTTTTTAACGTTTTATGCTTTATATAAAACAATACCCCTACCAAAAATGAGGTAACTTGCCGACAGAGATTCTGCCAGACCCCCCCCCTCCAAATCGTCGAACCTAACACACACACACACACAACTTTAAAAAAGTTTCCCCCTTCACGCAAATGCTGAATCCTCCACTGGTATAAATAACTTATCAACGTACCTCCTCCATCTTCTTTTTTGAGTCGAGACAGGGTTGTTCAGTGATGTAAGGAAGCCATGTTCTCTTCTCTTCTTTAAAATCAAAATTTAGTAGTGTGTTTCCTCTAAATATGTTGTGGTTTTGTGAATTTGCAAGGTACGTATCTTTAGTATTATAATATAGAAAGTGATTATTAAGAAAATAGTACCGTTACGTCCATATACTACAAATACTTGTACTTCGTGTCGCTTTTTAACACGACCTGCGACCACTGTTTGCTTTATGTTCTAACATTTCTTTTGAAAGATAAAGTGCCAAGCGGGAATAAATATTCTTATTCTAACAATTTAACAACTATTTGTCCTACGACTTTAGGGCTTTTTCTTTCTTTTGTTAAAAATAGAACACAAAGTTTTAATTACGTTTTTACAACCAGACAGGTTTTTTTTTTCATCTTCCATAACATAGTTACGTTTATAATCGTAAAATACAAACACATGAATGCGCATGAGCAGTAGGCAGATGAATTTATTTACTTGAGGATACGACAGAGATGAATCTAGGTGGCGGCCCGGGGGGCAATCTCCCCCTACGAAGGTTTAAAATCCCCCTTCCCTGAGATTTTGTTAATTAACTTCTTAGGTTCTGTATTGTTTTATCCACATTACATGAAAGAAAGTAAACAGTTTCCCATCAACTAAACGACTGCTTTCCACATATGACAAGCTTATTAGCATTAGGGCTACGATAGTTTTGAGAAACAAACCCCGGACACTTTAACCATATCCATTAAACTTTGATAATTTAGTGCCAGTACAGAACATAAGGCAAATTGCTAAACTATTTTTTGTTTGACTGCTTCGAAATTTTCTCTACAAGCATGTCATACTACTCTTTTAGGTCCTTTAATAGTATAGCTATAGCAAAAGGAACCTTCTATTCCTGCTCTTGGTGTCCGTTCTTCATTTCAGGAACTACAAAGCATAGAAAGATGCTTGATGTGTCGTTGGAAAGGTCTTGACTAAAATAGCTGAGAGCTGCCAGAACCGTCTTAATTGGTGTAGTAATTCAGTGTTGCCAGCCCATTTTTTTAAATAATCAATTATTCAATTGCTTCCATTCGGTTATACCTAGTCTTCGCCAAACTTGGTATAAATATTATTCGTCACAATAGAAAAGTATTGTGAATTTTTCCGTACCTCAGCAGTGCAGTTGTCAGTGTTGCCAGCTTACTTCATAAAAAGTAATGCTTGTGTGGATAAAACGCTATGAAGGGAACGGATCCTTTGTGATTGTTAGTAGATTGTAGCTCTAACTTCTTCTGTTAAAGGTAAATTGTAGAATATGCAGCCTTTTGAAACGCAGAGAAGAACAATAATGATATTTTATTAGTATTACAATTAAGTTCATGACGTAATGAATATCACTGCTAGTACAATTTATAAGTACAGTATAAATAATTATTAGAGTTATTTATTTATCACTATGCGAGTCTGAACCGAGAATTTATAATTTAGTGAAACAACCTAAAAATTCGGGACACAACATGAAATTTCGGACTGTCCCGGCTAAATCTGGACGTATGGCAACCCTAACGTAAGTAGCGTCCCCGCACGAACGACAGTGAGTAGGGGAAGTTATATAGTTTTGTCCTGTCTCTCTATCCGTGCGTCCGTATATCTTAGAAACTCATACATACATACATGAGACATACTCCGCTGGAAATCTAATGGTCTGAAAGGGTAGGAAAAACTATGACTCTGACTCTAAACGGATAGGTCCTTTTCATTTGCTTAGTTTTCTCAGTTGCGTCTTTGAGTTTTCATATGGTTTATCTGTTATCCCCTAGATCTCAGCAACCATAAATCGGATTGAGATGAGCCATACACCGTCGGTTTGCTCATGGGCTAAAAGAATGAGGAAACTATGAATTTGACTCTATTTTGTTAGATAGTTCTTAACGAAATATTTGTTACCGGGGCGCTTTGGTTTTGTCTGTCACAAAACCTTTACTTACAAGGAGACCGTCCATGAGATCATATTGAAACCTATCCTGAAATTTTGCCAGGAGAATCTACGTCCTCTAGAGAAGTAATATATAAAAAAGTAGCTTCCCATATTAACTGTAATGTACTGAGATAAGAGCTGGAATATTGGTCGAAGTGTACAAAAGGTGTATTTTGTACATTTAATCAACAGAAGTTACTCCTGCTTCACGTTCGTCCTGGGATTAAACTCTGTCGAGATGTAGCGTCACCTCTCACACCGCAGCACGCAAAATTTTTCTTTTGCAAAATTCTTATAATTTTGTGTATTTTACAAAATAAGGGGGTGGGGGTCGGTGTTAATACTAAAAAGGCACTTTTTGTATACTTCGACCAATATTCCAGCCCCTATCTCGGTTCCTTGTAGTTAATATGGGCAGTTAATTTTTTGTATATTGCGTCTCCATATCATGTAGATTCTTCTAGCAAAACTTTAGAATAGGTTTCCATATGATCTCATTGGCCGTCTCCTTCCTAGCTTGTTTATAAGGCAACTTACCTCCATTGACTGAAAGATTAAACTTCAGCTACAATGCATTTATTAATTTTCAGCTAAATTACTTCAGAAAGAGCTTTATCTATTATTGTGATATATTATAATAACGTATGATCATAATTATATTTGATTTTTTTTAGCTGAAAATTAATTAAAAAAATCTGATTTCTGGAACTTACTGTTTCATGGAGACAAAACTCTTCGGAAACAAGCTCTTCATATCCTTAGCTCAAATTAAAGGATTCGTCCAATTTGCAACTCCTTTCATATTAAGTTCACTTCCGATTACTCGCCTTGAAAGATCTTGCTTTATTTCGGAGCAGGGAAATAAACGAGTCAAAGGCTTACAAAATCTCTAAACTTATTTCAGCCTAACATTGGTTTCCATGACGACTGGACTTTGATTTACACGATTTTCGACACTATGTTTGAATGTAACCTAAAGGCCATGTTGCTAAATTAAGGTTAGCTTTCCTTACAGGCGCTCGCCACGTGCGTTGCTTGCGATTTCTATGAGTAGCGAATAGAAACTCGTGTTACATGTAGAACACTCAATAAAACACGTGTTTCAATTGGCTACTCACCCAAATCACAAGCAACGCACGCTTACATGAAAATTTGATCTAAGGATTTCATTTCCCCCTCCACACACACACACACAGACCGACCAATATTTAGTGAGCTTGTAAGTCGTAAAGAATCCTCAGAAGTATATGTTGCCATCTGTTGATGTCCCAGGTAACTACCACACTGCTGCTGAAGTACGTGTTCAGAATATAGGTAAGTATATAAAAGATCTTGTAAAACCAACCGTTTTCAAATGGCAACTTGATGTATTGGATAGAGTGGCGGACTGCTGGTGAGGACACCTGTGTTTGATTCACGGCATTAGAAAAATAACTTTATTTTTTTCTTATAAAGAATTTCTCCCTTTTAATTCCTTTTGCATTTTTTGAAAAAAAAAAAATAATTACAAGATAAATTAAGTTAGAAAAGTCAGGTTAGATATTTTTACACGTGTATGAAATTCACTGATATTGGTTAGAAATCAAATATTACGTAATAGCGTCTTTCCAATCTTCTCTTTCTCCTCATACAGTTCGTAATTTAACAGATAGGTAATAGATGACAGTACCTACTTTTGACACTTCTTTATGACGCAGAAGCTTTCGCCCAATGTTTACCTAAGTATTACAATAAACACTGTTTTACTTTCAGCAGCTGTCTTCAGTCACAGGACTATTAGTAGAGATTGGTTTGCTTATATTTTTTATTACATTTTTTCCTGTGTGAAGTTTTTATTTCTCGCGTTCTTAATAATAATTTCGTCACCTAATAAACGTTGATTAAAACATTATTTCTGTGATTCTCCGCCAACGCGATAAGGTCACTAGTTTATATAGTGATCAACTCTTCTAAGGCTGGCTTTTCATGTAGGCGCTGGGTGTCCCGCAAGGTACTTTACAACTTCATGGGCATATAACTAGACCTGTAATTTACATAAAGTAACAAAGTAAGTTTTTATATGATGCACCAAATCAAAAAGTTTTGTTCTATGAGGCAATGAATAGCACCCTTGTCTTTCCAGGTGGCTGGAGCAACAGAATTTGAGAAATGAAGGCTGCGCAGGAAAAGGCGCAGTGTGTGGCTTCGTTTATTGAACCCAAGTCAGACACCCGAGTCCAGAGAAGGTTCAAAACGCGATACGGGAAAACACCACCCTCTCTGCCATCCGTAAGAAAATGGTACAACAAATTCGTGGCGATAGGCAGTGGAGTAAAAGCACCACGTAGGCAGGCCAAGAACAAGTGAAGAAGATACGGAAAGAAGTAGTCAGGCTTTCAGCGTTCACCGCAGAAGTCTATTCGGAAAGGAGAACAGGAGTTGCAAATCCCTCGCACGACAGTCCACCGGGTGCTCCGCAAGCACCTCCAATCATTTCCATACCGACTGGAATTATCACAGCAGGTAAAACCAGATGACAGGCCAAGAGGCGCAAACTTTGCCGCGGACATGATTGCACGTATAGATAGGAATGGTAATTTTCTCAAGACGGTGGATTTTTCTGATGAATCCATGTGTGTGGTAAAGTTAATAAACATAACGTACGTATCTGAGGCTGGACCAATCCACATGCTGTGAGAGAGGTGGTACGTGATAATCCCGAACTTAATGTCTGGTGCTGCATGTTGGTTGACCGCATTATAGGGACAGTTGTTTACCGAAGAAACAGTGCCTGCTGCAAATTACGTTGACATGCTCGAAATGTACCTGCTACCGCAATTCCAGGACCTGCAACCACAAATAGTCTTTCAGCAGGACGGTGCGCCACCGCATTGGGCGTTAGAAGTTCAAAATCTCATCGACAGGACGTTCCCACAGAGTTGGATCGGGCACGATCGTCTGATTTCCTGGCCTCCTCGCTCCACTGACGTGATACCTCTAGACTTTTTATGGGGTTATGACAAGGACATAGTGTACAGAACGTCCGTGCGCAATGTGACTCATTTGTGGGACAGAATATCCGATGTTGTTGCCACAGTAGACTGTGATAGGTTACAACGGGTTTGAACAGAGTTGGAATAGTGATTACATACTGAAAGTGCCACCAGGAGGTTGTGGAAGTTAATTGAACTAAGTGTATAATACTTTTTGAGTAGGCGAATCATACAAAACTTACGGTACTTTGTTATTCTATGTAAATTAAAAGTCTAGTCATACGATCTTGAAGTTGTAAAGTACCTTTTGGGACACCCTACTTAAATACATGTTTCTTTGGCTACTTAGGCAAATTGCAAGGGAGGCCCGCGGCTAGCGTGTGCATGAAAATCCGCCCTGAAATATTTGCGGATGATGGTCATCTTAGATTACATCACATGAACCGTTCTCAGCAAACTAGACAGTCATATTCTCGATGTCGTGTAACGACGCTTTCGTATGGTTATTTTGGTTACAGTTCACACTGCATAAGGATTACGCTGACTTTAATCAATACACTATTTACTAAAAATAATTGGTCATCTACCTGAAATGTTTGGTTGAGGTTCTTGCTCTTCCAAATCCTGGCGAAGCCACCGCTTGCTTATAAAAGGTAGCGTTCCTTTTGCCACCCTCTGCGATATGCTCTCAAGTAGGTTGTGGAGACGCCCTCTGGAACGTTTCGCCATTCTTCTTGCAAAATCTCGGACAAGGCGGTAATGGAAGTTGGCCGCATCTCTCGACTTCTCGAGACTTCACCCACCTGTCCTATTCGTTCCGAGTTTGTTACGTTGGATTGTGATCAGTACGCTGGGGGAGGCCAATGCAAAAGTTCAACGTTGCTCTTTTCGTACCACCGCGTAGTAGCTGCAGCAGTGATATCTACATAGCATTTCTACTTGAAAGTAATAGGGGTCAATTTCTTAAAAGCGCCCCAATATTGGAAGCATTTTATTGTTAAGAAGTTTATAGTGCGACTCTCTGCGTCCATGGTGCCACCAACAAGCACCAGTGGTCTCAACACCTTGTTTTAGCGTTCCTCAAACTGTGGTCCGCAGACCACATGTGGTCCTCCAGGTCTGTCCTTGGGCAGGCGCAGGGGCGTCCGTTGAACCTGCCAACTAATAAAACTGTTCCGCACTTGAAAATACTTTGCGGAACACTGCCTTAGTTCATGAAACACTCCCAAACCTTAACGCTGGTGGGGACTATGTACTCCGGTAGAAGGCGTTACCCAGATAGCCGCCACAGTCATGTACGTGCCTTTACACAATGTGAACCTCAACTTGTAATCCTAAAGAACCGATTTCGACTGCTCCATTATCAAGTTACAATGGCCCAACATATCTTGAGACTCCGAACTTTATTGTTCGTGATATGTAGCTTATGTGCAGTTGCTCTGCCTGAATATTCGAGGTAAATGGCCTGTGTTCGCAATGTTGCAATGGAAATAGTTCCTTCCTGAAACATTCTTCTACACTGAAAAAAATAAAACACTTTTTTTACACTTTTTTGAACACCTTTGAGCACTTTCTGGAAACGACTTTAGCTCACTTTCGAACACTTTTATAGTGTCCAAAAGTGAACTAAAGTGCTATGAAAGCGTCTCAAAGGTGTTCAAAAGTGCTTTAAGAGTGTACAAAAGTGTTCCTTTAATAGTGCTACAAAAGTGCTCAAAAGTACAACAAAAGTGCCTCAATTTTAATGTGCTCCTAAAGTGTGTTTTAGAAACTAGTTTCGACTACTTTCAGGACACTTTATTCACTTTCAAGCACTTTTGGAACAATTATATGCACTTTCTAGACACTTTCATACACAATATTTTGTGTGTTTTCTAGATATTACGTCAGCGCGTTTTTGGTCAATTTAGACCCCCTCCCCCTTAGTAAGTAACATTAAGTAGATATCCTATCCCTAATGCTAAGACGCCCAGCATAAATAAGAAAAGCTTAAACCCCCGCCCCCGAATGCTGACGTAATATTTGAACGACACCTGACATTAAAAAATGTACATGCTTCAAACACATATTTATAACTGTGGAACGTAGTATTAAAATTCGTTGTTTATTTCTTTTACTATAAATAACGAATTTTGATACTAAGCAGTACAATTAAATATCTGCAGCATGTACATTTTTTAATTGTTAGGAGTCGTTCAAATATTACGTCAGCATTCGGGGGTGAGAGAGCACAAAGATTTACTTACTTTTGTTGGGCGTCTACGTATTAGGGATAGAGCATCTACTTAATGTTGCTTACTAAGGAAGGAAGGAGTCTAACTTGTCTAAAAATGCGCTGACGTAATATCTGAATGACACCTAATATATTTAGCTGTGACGCGTTTATCAATATTTGTTATATCCACTTTTTTCCTAAATAATTTGGCAAATGATAATAATAATAATGCTCTTTTTACCTATGGCTGAAAGGTTGCGAATTAAAACCTAATTTATCCCAACAAAATTACCTGTTTTTTGGTAAATTTTATAAAAGTGGATATAAGGGATTTTGATACAACACGCTTCAACTTTAACTTCAACCTGGAATGCAGATAGTAAATATATACTATAGGTATGGTTGACAAGAAATATATTGAAAAACACCACCACTTACCATATCATGCTGGGTACCTAAAAAAAATCCCTTTCGGTAGGCCTACAGGCTGAGGTAGATCTCGAAGTTTTTATTTCTTTTTATTTTCAAAAATTCAAATCTTGTCTTATATGAGAGCTATCAAGGAACTATTTATTGATTTGTAGATTATTCATCAAGAGCTGTCCAACGATACCCCACAAGACATATATATATATACTAACTTTGTTTCGCTTGGAGCGCTGCCCCCAGACCCCCGTAGGGGGTTCGCTCCCTACTTCAGTGCTTTTGAGAGTATGTGCTTCCTTTATCTTTACCAAAATCTCCCAGCAGCACTACACCACCATGTTATCCATCTGCACCCTCCCACGGGGGGATGCGACCCTAAAGGGAAGGTTTGCTCCATTTATTGTAACCTACTCTTTGTCATACACCTTCAAAGAAAATTTCGTTTCTCTACCTTCAATAATTGGAAATTGGGTTTTTGGGGCGGCCATTTTGGATCCAAGTTGACGACTTTTTTAGTTTTCTTATATTGTCGTGACCTACTTGTGATGGTACACCTTCAAGTAAAATTTCATTTATCCAGTTCAAACGGTGTGCAAAATGGGATTCTGGGCGGCTATTTTGGATCCAAGATGGTGACTTTTCCCAAATGTTGTAATATTTCCCTAAACAACTCGTCATAATGCACCTTTATGCAAAATTTCGTACCTATAGTTCAAACGGTGTGGAAAATGGATGTTTAGGTCCACCAGTTTGGATCCAAGATGGCGTCTTTGGATACATCATGTTATATTTTAGTAACATACAAGTGATAATGTACAGTGTTACCAAATTTGATATTTCTAGCTGCAGCCGTTTAGGCTGTGCATTCTATACAACAATGGGTTCGGCGACCATTTTGGATCCAAGATGGCGGCTTTTTCAACATTTCGTAATATTTTCTTGAACTACTAGTGACAATACACCTTTATGCCAAATTTCGTATCTCTAGCTCAAACGATATGGAAAATAGATTTCTTGCTTCCGCCATTTTGGATACAAGATGGCGTCCCTGAATTCATTAGGTAACATTTTCGTAACCAAACAGTGATGTTGTACCTTTATGCCA
>JAGDQP010023295.1:0-24848 GCA_022664845.1 Lepisma saccharinum
CATAGAGGCGAAACTCCGAGCATCCCCAGCACTCGGTGGTGGGAAAAGGACGGAACCCCGTCAATTCCCTTAGATCAGAAAAGGGTGGATCCCAGTTCATTTCAGGCCGTCTATTCTTGTTGGTCTGGAAATAAGCGAGGCCTCAGCCGCTTCCTGGTGGTCGGAAAAGTTTGATGGTGCGGTCATTTAAAGACCTTTTTAATCGGTAATATATACATCTCAAGTATGTAACGTGTATGTATACGATACATCGTATACATACACGATGTATGTATCTCAAGTAAGCGGTATTCCGCTGCAAAATAATTCTGATGTAGGTCTAGAATGTAGAAAGGAGAGCCTATTCGACGTACCCCAGCTCAGCTGGAGTTTCGTTGATTGCATATTTGCATCCATTTTTTTTTATTTTTAGTAACCCACAATTTTCAAATGAAATGTCGAGATTTTGTCATGAATAGTGATCTTCGTAGTAGAAACCTCCACTATTTATTAATGTAAATCGCGCTTGCGCTAAACATTCGCCTAACCCACATTTTCTTATTTTGCGTTCTTATGTAGCGTGGTATAGCCATAGACGTTAAGGTGGCCCTAGTGTCCCGGAATTCCTGCTCAAATGCATTTGGTTTAAATCGACACAAACCTATAGCGTTCACTGCAGATGTCTCGCATAAGCGAAATAAAGAAAGACGAGGTAAACTAATTTCAGTAAATATTTAATCCGAACAAAAACACTAGAGGTGCAAAAAGTGGAGCCAAGTTCTTTAGCCCTAAAACGGTGTGAAATGGGAGACGGATGAGCCAAGTTCCTTCGTGATAGCATGTAACAGGAACAAAGCAACTTGGTGCGGGGTGGCAACAGCCTTAGGGTTTGTGGTAGTGGACGTAGTGGGTTTTAGGATCCCCACCACCCTTATAGCTTGAGGATCATGAACCTTGCCACCTCGCGTCAAGTTGCTTTGTTCCTGTTACATGCTATCACCAAGGAACTTGGCTCATCCGTCTCCCATTTCACACCTTTTTAGGGCTAAAGAACTTGGCTCCACTTTTTGCACCTCTGGTGTTTTTGTTCGGATTTCACAGCTTTTTGTACGTGTATAATATATATACTCGCTCGCTAGGCCTCGTTTAGGTCCTCGCCCCCCGTAGCTGGCTGTGCCCCCAACTTCAAGTTTTTGGGTACTTACGCCCCTTTATCGTAACCACTCTCCAGGACATTGTGCTTCCATGTTGCAGATTTTTTCCCATACCCAACACCCGTAGGGATGAGATATTTATTGAAACATAGGGAAGCTTTGCCATATTTATTGTGACCTACTTGTGATGATACAGCAAATTTGCTTAAAGCTGGCGGCCCTAAAATCCACCACCACCAACCCTAAGGCTCGAACATCATGTGGTGTTTTGCTCGGATTTCACAGCTTTTTATACGTGTATATATATACTGGGTTCGCCTCGCTGGGTGTGCTGCCCCAGAACTCCGTGTGCGCTCCAACTTCAATTTTTTAGGGCTACACCCCTTTGTTGTAATCAGACTTACTGGGGACAGCGCCCCATGCTGTGCAGACCTTTTCACATATCCCCTCGGGGGCTGCACGCTCATAGCGGTGGTTTGATCCATTTATTGAAACATTTTCGTGATGGTACACCTTCATACCAAATTTCGTTTCTCTAGCTTCAGTGGTTTGGAAAATGGTATTTGGGCGGCTATGTTGAATTAAAGAAAGCGATTTTTAAAAAGTTTTCTTACATTGCCGTTACCTACTTGTGATGGTACACCTTCATACCAGATTTCGTTTCTATAGCTCGAATGGTGTGGAAAAAGTTTTTGTGCGGCCATTTTGATCCAAGTTAACAACTTTTTCAAAAATGTAAATTATTCCTAAACTACTCTTGTTAATACACCTTTATGCCAAATTTCGTATCTCTAGTTCAAACGGTCTGGAAAATGGATTATGAAGTCAGCCATTTTGGATTCAAAATGATGTCTTTGCAGATATTTTGTAATCTACTAGTGATGATATACCGTCATACTTCGAAATTTCATATTTCAATTTTTAACATCTTTTTTCTTACAGAACCTCAAAATCGCTGATTTCGCAATAAACTCTTGTTCCTGTATAGCATGCTGACGTTTTGTGACACGCGGAACTCGGCTGCATGCACTGCCGTACGTGTTGATACTCCCCTCGATTCGCTCGCGTCGCTGCGCCAAGAATCCCACGGCAGGCCGCGCATCGAACTTGAGGAGTTTGGAGGAACTGCGTCTTTTTATCACAACCAGAATCTGCAGTGCACTGCGCCACATGATGCAGATATTCCCTCATACTCCAGAGCGCTGCGTCCGAATGGGGAAACTTCCACATTCTGCCTGTATAACATGCTCCTGGCAGTGCTAACGTTTGTGACGAGTAAAACTTGGTGGGACACGCAGGAGTATTGGAAGTTGGCGCGAGGAACTAGGCTCATCCATATTCCATTTCACCACTTTTTAAGGTTGAAGGAGTTGACTGGACAGTTTGCACCCCTGGTGCTTTTGCTCGTATTTCGCAGCTTTTTACACTTGTGTAATGTATATACTCGCTTCGCCTCATTGGGGCGCTGCCCCCAGAATTCCAAGATGGCCTAGCAGGGGCGCACCCGTTTATCGCAATCAGGCTCCAGCTGGGAACAGTACCCTAGTAGGGGAGACGAGCCGAATTTATTCTAACCTACTCGTAATGATATACCTTCATACCAAATTTCGTTTCTCTAGCTTCAGTCGTTATAAATTGGGGCTTAGGCGGGCGTTTTGGATAAAAGATGGACACATTTTTTACGTTTTCTTAATTTTTTGTGATACTCGTGATGATACACTGTCATACCAAATTTCATTTCTCTATCTCGAACGATGTGAAAAATGTTATTTCAGCTGCCATTTTGAATCAAAGATGGTGAATTTTTTAGAACGTTGTTATGTTTTCCTAAACTACTCTTGATAATACATCATTATGCCAAATTTCGTATCTCTGGCTCAAGCAGTTGGAAAATGCATTTATGACGCCCGCCATTTTGGATCCAAGATGGCGTATTTAGAGATATTTTGTAATATTTTCATAATCTACTAATAATGTTGTACTGTCAAACTAAATTTCGTTATTCTAGCGGCAGCCGTTTCGGCTGTGTTTTCTTTAAAATTTTAGGTTTGGCGGCCATTTTGAATACAGAATGGCGACTTTTTCAAATTTTTAAAAGGTTTTCTTAATTTGCTATCAATGATGTAGTTTCACACCAAATTTCACTGTTCTATCTTTAGTCGTTTAGGCTGTGTATTCTTTGAAATTTTAGGTTTGGCGGCCATTTTGAATCCAAGATGAAGACCTTTTCAAAATGTCGGAATATTTCCTTTATCTACTTATCATCCTCTACCTTCATACCAAATTTCATGTTTCTAGCTTACTCCAAACACCGTAAACAATATGATGAGTGAGTCAGTGAGTGAGTGAGTGAGTGAGTGAGTGAGTCAGTTAGCCTAAAATGTGCAATTTCAGGGGTCCACAACTAGAACATAGTTTGAGATACGAATATGAAATTTTGTACATCTGCACATATTTACCATATCTCCTTAACGGCAAGAGCTCATATTCCTATCTTATACATCTTTTTTCTTACGGGGACCCCAAATCGTCGAGTTTGCCATAAACTCTTGTTCCTGTATAACATGCTTCTTGCAGTGCTGACGTTTTCTGACGTGAAGAACTTGGCTCATGCACTGCCGTGCATGTTGATAAAATCTTACACCTCCCGCCGACTAAATCCAAAGTCACACAGTCTGCAACATTTGTCTTGCAAATACATTGAATACATGTATTCTTACCTTCAAATATGACTTAAATTTACATGCGTTCAACTGAACTGAGAACAACATTAATAAAACAATATCAACATCTTTGAACCAGAAAATAAAGGAAAATAAACGCTCTTTCTACATAATTTAACGTTTCCTCTTTAAAATGCAATCTTATCTGTTGTGGTCTTTCACTCCGGATACTAGTCTACTCATTAACTGATCTTACTCTCATCTAAAGGTATGTACCCGAACTAGGTGCATCTACCATAATTTTCATTTACTTCATATACAATAGTGAATCTAGTGAATCTCATAATTTTGCACCAAGGAATATTCGTTACAAGTTTAGGGATTATCTACTGCATGATGAGTAAAAATGATAGTGTTTCTGGTAAAACATGAAAAGAGGAAACGTTCTTTCCCTTACTAAAACCTGAGGTATGTGGGGCCAAGAACTCCTAATTTATCAATATTACTAGCTGCTGCCCGAAGATTCACGCGACTCGAAATCCGTCTTCGAGTTACCAGATATGCGGTCTAGTCCACTGGAGTGTTTTTCGTGCGCGTTCGCCCTGTGAGGGTTTTCGAAAGTCAAATCGATAGAGAATATATTGACAGGAACTATAATTGATATAATCGACAAAATACTATTAGAATTGATTTTGGGATTTTTCCCAACAGGCCGAATATTGTGAATATACAGGACATGATTTTTGACTGCATGAAACTAAATAAAAGGATAATGTGGCGGTTGAATTTGGTAATTACCGATGTTCACTAAATCGATTTCAGAACATTTCGTAAAAGAGTGTAACGGAGGTATTTTGTACTTTCGACGGTGAGCAATACAAATTTCCAGTGGAAATTGAGATCCCTGAAAATAATATTTTTACTGCTTATAAGGTTGCATATGATAAATTTATTGGGAAAAGCTTCGAATAATATGGAAAAAATAAAAAACTCCAACACCAGAAATTGCGTAAACTTCGTTATAAGGTGTATAATTGTAACTGACTTTTGTGTTTTTCAAAATTAAAAATTGAAATTCCCCATTTTCTCGATTCGGACATTATAATAGTCAGGTAATGTCAAATGACTTTAGTGAAAATTAGAATGTAAATGCTGCAAATGTGAAGAATTCAAACTTGAACAGGAACGAGCCTCATGTGCACATAAACTTTCATAATTTTCTATTTTGAATCAGAAAGACGATTCTAAACCGGGTGTTGAGATTGACAAATGAGCTGAGGAGAACGAGAAAGAATTTGGGTGCTGATTTAGGCAGAACGAAAATCTAAGTAGTAGTAGGGCTAAGGAAACGAAACAACTTGCTAGCCAAGAGACGGAACCAACTTTCAGCAGAAATGTTAAAATACACTAATTCCGGAAATAATGGTGCAGAAGCAGAAATATAAGAAAGTCAGCAAGTAAATAAATGAAAATGACTCGGTGTTTTGTCAAGTGTATAATACTTCGCATGCCAGTGAAACATCTCCAGTTCCCTTATCTTTCGACAACCCATCTTGTGGTATGTGGGTTGTCGAAAAGAAGAAAAGAACACAGTGATTGAATGACAATGCTAAGAACTATTTTATTTGAAGTATTGGCCATTATAGCGATACATTTCTGCCATCGTTGCGGCAATGTGTGGAAGCCAGACCAAAAAAATTGTGCCTCTTGTGCTGCAAACCAGTCATCAAATCATTTTCGTAATATGTGAAGATATGTGCGTGTCCCATCAATGCAAATAGGTGAAAATTGGAAGCCGCCAAGTCTGGTGAGTAAGCCTCATGCGGAAGGATTTCCCAGCCATAACAATTTCCTTGACCGGTTTTGCTGTGTAGGAGGGTGCATTGTCGTGAAGCAGAATCACTTTATGTTCTCTTTGGTCATATTCTGGTCGTTTCTTAAGCAAAGATTGATGCAAATCAATCATTTGTTGTCGGTAACGTTGGGTATTAACGGTTTCGCCAGGTTTCAGCAGTTCATAATAGATCACTCCCTTCTGATCTCACCAAACACAAAGCATTGTCTTCCGTCCATAGCGATTTGGTCTTGCAGTCGATGTCTCCAGTTCTCCTGGAGTTCCCCATGATCTCTTTCGCTTAGGATTCTCGAAATAGATCCACGTTTCGTCACCAGTCACAATTAGATGGATAAATTATTTCTTTTTGTACCTGGCGAGCAGAATTTCGCAAGTGGTTTTTCGGTTTTCTGCTGTCGTTCAGTCAATGCGTGTGGAACCCATTTTCCCACCTTCTGAATCTTGTCCATGGCTTTTAAAAATATGGAAACTGCTTCTCGTGTTACATTGAATTGATCCGCGAGTTGTTCCGTTTGAGCATCATTCTCATCCAACTAAGTTTGCAATTCCTATCTGCAAACGTTTTCGGTGGTCTTCCACGTTCTTCGTTTCTCACCAAAAAATAGCCACTTTTCATTTTTTTAGACCACTCAGAGCACTGTGACTTACCAAGAGCATGATCACCGTAAGCTGCAACAAGCATGCGATGCGATTCTGCAGCAGTTTTCTTCAAATGGTAACAAAAAATCAATGCTGCCCGAACATCGTAGTATGTAGGTACAAATTGCGCCATGTTCAACGCTATTAAACACTACATTATGACATGATAATTGTCTGGTAGTGAGCTGCAAATCGTTATCAGCACTCAAAACAAGCAAGTGGCTCCAAGGACGCAGTTTTACGGTAACCACAGTGACAGCTAACGCCGTCTATGCACAAATTCTGGTTTCATGTTTACACACCTGGTATAAATAACAGTGAAATTAAATGTAAAATTTAATGACTGCATTATCTTCAATGTGACTAAAATGTTTCAATGTGACTTCTTATTGTTGTGGGACAGAACAATACAACTGCTCTAGTTAATATCTACTCAGAACTAATTTAAGCAAATGTTGAGTGCAACACTGCATTTAAAAAATCAATAAATTCGAATAATTACTTATATAATCAAAATATACAGCATGACCAAGTAATCAATTATTATTCATTATTTACTGTCTATTTTGATATTGTTGAGCGTGATATTATATACCTGTTGTTTTATTTTTAATTATTTGTCTCTTTTTTGAAAGCAGGAAAATAATAAATCATTTCCCTTGCAAAGACATAAAGAAGCGAGGACAAGTTTAACTATCTTGTTTACTGAAATTTTTGCCAGTGATGAAACTACAACGGAGCCGGGAGGGGGGTTGACATCCACTCTTCTTTGCGAAGAGAGAAAGCCGTTGCCCTATAGTGGGAGCTCTTATGACGTAAAATTAGTCTATGAGAGGTGGCACGGCTAGACTATAAAAGGAACTGCAAAAGCAGAAAACTTCGTTCGTTCATTGTCCTGTTGATACGTTGACTCAACCCTCAGCTATAGTGTGGAACTAAGAAGATGTAGTTCATACTCGATCCTCGCTGTCGCGCGCGGGCGAGGTCGGATCACAGCGAGCACTACTTCTGAGAAATGAGAATGTAAGTATTTGCGGCACCCTGGCAATTAGCTAAGTTAGGAAGTTGAATAATTATGCATAAATGACCGGAATGAAAGTATATACAAAGGACGAGGGTGGAATTTAATACAAAATGAAATGTTTTAAGTGTTGAACACACGCTCGACTACTGGCGTCTAGTATTGTGCATTTATTTATTTATTTATTATTTACCTTCTACAGAGAAATTCATTCTCCACCTAATGAAGATTTACACTGCTACAGTTATAGTATACAATATATAAAGAAAAGAATACAAAGACAAAAAAAATAAGAAGAATAAAAAACAGCAACACAAAAACTACAAACTTAAATCTCTAATCTAATACACCTATAAACTTAAAATAATTCATAGAAAAGAGTAACATAAGAAATGTTCCGACCTTCATGCATTAGATAAAATCATCAATAAATTCCATAAATATTATATCGTCCGTGTATCAAACAATACACACATACATACATCACACGTAAATGCATACATACACACATATCACATACATACAAATACATTCACACATACATACGTACATAGACACACATACACATACCCATTACATATACATAACTTTACTCATTTGCAAATAGCTAAATATTTGGAACAAATCACTCAGTATATAGAAATGTTTTTGAAAGTTGCATATTGAAAATTAAAATAAAATATTAAAAATCAAATCTGTAAAATGATCTCAAAATACGTTCGAAAACTGAGAAAGGTAGTGCAAAATCTATACTAGAACATTTGCACTAATTATTGTACTCTGAACACATTCTAAGTAACGGTGAATTTCTATAATGTTCTGTGTTTGGCTTTTTGTATGAAAAAAGATACTTTGTCCGTGTATTTGCTCTTTTGATGTTAAAACAAATCCAACTCAAAAAATGACTGTTATCAAACTTTCCATTAACTGTTTTGTATAAAAAAATATTTGCTCACTTATTCTACGTCTGTTATAAAGGCTAGTATAATTGAACTCGGCTAGTAAGTTATTATATGAGATTCCATTTTCAATTGCAGATTGTTTATACTTTTTATAATATAAGAAACGTAAAAATCGTTTCTGAATCGACTCCACTTTTTTCACATGAAATTTATGAGAAGTTGACCATATGACTGAAGGATATTCTATTTTACTTCTCACCATACTATTAAAAAGGATTCTAAGTGAATCGACATTATTTAAATAAGTGGCATTTCTGCGTAGAAAACCCAAATTCCTGAAGGCACTATTGATTACGTTTTGGATATGGTCGTTGAAAGTTAAGCGTTCATCAATAATAACACCTAAATCTTTAATTGATTGTACTTGGTTAATAAATGTATTTCCAATTCTATAATCTACTAGAAAATTGCTTTTCGTTTTGGAGAAAATCATATAACAACAATTTTGTCTGTTGAACTAAAGACAATTTTTTTCAGCCCAATTACATAAGGCATCAATATATCTCTGGAGGTGTTGGCAATCATCAACAGTTTGGACTACAGCACATATCTTTATGTCATCTGCATACATTAAACAATTTGCAAATCTAATTTTATTTGGAAGATCATTAACATACAACAGAAACAATAATGGACCTAAATTAGATCCCTGAGGTAATCCTGAGTTAGTTACATATTCAAATAATTTAAATTGTTTGTACATGACGTACTGCTTACGATGAGTAAGATATGATTTAAACAGAGCTACAAATGGAAATGATATACCAAATTTAGATAACTTTGTCAACAGTAGAGCATGATTAACCTTGTCGAAAGCCTTGGCAAAATCAAAATATATTGAGTGTACTATTGATCTATTATTTAATGCAGAATATATATATTGTATGTAATTTACTAAGTTAGTTATTGTGGACCTAGATGGAAAAAATCCATGTTGATTTTCAGTAATGTAACTTTTAACATGAGTCAGTATACGATTGTATAACATTTGTTCAAATATCCTAGCAGGTGCACATAGAATTGCCACTGGTCTATAATTTTCAATGTTTCCGTTATCACCACCTTTGAATACTGGAGAGACCCGTGTTGTCTTCCATATATCAGGAAAGGTTTTCGTTCTTATTATTAAATTATAAATAGTACACAATGGTTCTATGAGAACTTCAGAACAGGCCTTCAATATATATGGAGGTATCTCCTCAGGACCACTAGATTTTTTCGGTTTCAATTTTTTAATCGCATCTCTATATTCTTTAAACGATACTTCATTTAAAGGCACCGTATTCACATTTTCAATGTAAGGATATCCAGATACCGCGACTATTTGACGAGAGCTTTCAAAGAACAGATTTAAAAAATGTTGCAAATCCGTTGACAATATCTGATCCCGTATCTAAAACCTTGTTATTGTGTTTCATAATGCTGTTACTATTTTTGGTTTTATCTCTCTTATTTTGTACTAAATTCCATAAAGATCGGTTATCATATTTAATATTTTCCTCAGTTTCTTTGATATAATTATTATAAGCTTTTCTTATCATACTCTTTAATTTCTTTCGAAGCTCACAAAACATTAACTTATTGTACTCTGAATTCTTCATCCTTTTCCTATAAGAATATTTCAGTTTTATTGCCCTTATTATTTCATTAGTAGTACTTTTTTTATATATGCGATTTCACTTGAGGAACATTTTCTTTGAATACGAAATCTACAATCTGATAAAAATAGCCCGTTGCACATTCCACACGATTAAAAGCGCCCAATGCACTGTAATCTGCGTCACGAAACATAGTATATAACTTTAAAAAATCAGCACTTTTAAAGTTATATTTCAAAACATGGTCGTTTTTAACATAGGTGAGCTGGTTCTTTACTTTCAGATTTAGATTTAACACAGGGTGATGAATGTCTGGCTTAACAAGAGGATAATCGTCTTTAAGAATTTCAATGTTATTCTTTACGTTTGTCAAAATCAAGTCGAGAGTTTTATTATTTTCATTCCTGATATCGTTTACTGATTGTAAATTATAATGGTGTAAGAAATTACACAAAGTTCTATAACATGGCCCACCAATATTAAGATTGAAGGAAGGATCACTAATTAAAGGTAAATTAAAATCTCCAACAATTATTATGTTTCTCTTGTTGAAATCCTCTATAGTTTCAAATAAATTATAAAATAATAAATATTTGTCCAATTTAGACGAAGGAGTAAAATAGACAAACACCAGATAGTACACTGTATTTCGAACAAGTATTTTAATGCATAGAGAGTCATTATTACCAGGTAGATTAACTAACCCTGAAACATAATTTTGTTTAATAGCAATCAATACATCTCCTCCTGTGCTACCCAACCTATCTCTACGATACACATTATAACTCAATCAAACAACTCATAACTATATATTCCATCATGTAACCAGTTTTCTGTTAATACTACAATATCATGTCCACATAACAAACTACTCATGTAGAAATCCTTGATTTTTGTATTAAGCCCTCTTACATTCTGATAATAAATTGATATGCAATCATTGAAATTCATAATTTCAAAACATCTTCAGGTGTTTTAAGCACAAACACTTGTCTATCACCTTCCCTCTTTCTCAATTTTATCGTACCAGTATTATCTACCCATAGAAAACTAAACGTTTTTCTCCTTTAACTTTCCTAGTTTGACTAAGAATACCCTTTCTGTAGCTCGTAAGACTCTGATTAATGTACACAGTTTGCTTAGTTTTGAGACCTAAGTGAACTGTATTCAAATTTCTTTTAACTTTACGTCTCTCCAAAACTTTCTCCTTATCAACCCTTCTAACAAACCTTACAATAATTCCACTTTCTGCCTGATTTGGAAACTGTTTCAATCTATGACATACCTCAATTTGTTCATCTTTGAGTTCAATGTCTAAACACTTGGCCACATTTTTCACAACGTCATACACGTTTTCATTTTGCGTTTCCGGAACACCATATATTTCAAGGCTATTTTTCCTATGATATTGTTCAAGTTCATCTAACTGAGGCCGGATTTCATGAAGTTGTTTCTTCAAATACACATTTTCTTCAGTCAGCGCTTCTATTTTAGCTATGCAGGTATTTAACGTTTCAGATTGTTTCTTAACAAGGTCTGCATTTTCATCCAATTTCTGGTGAGCAAGGTCAAGTGATTTACCTAACCCACGCTCTGTTTCCTTATGGGATTTGCATAAGCTTTCCATTTCAACTTTTAAATCCTGCATTAGTGTATATACTTTCGCTGTAGATGGCAACTCAGCGTCTGTTACGTTCTCATCATGCGAACTAGATCTTCCGAGTTTAGTACAGTCTTTACAACGCCACGATTGATTTATCGACTTCATAAATTCGACATCAGTCTTTTTCAGTTCCGCACATTTTAAATGGCACAGCTTAAAACAATCCGAACATTGAATTTTTGATATGTCCTGTCGTGAAACAGATGTTTGACATTCAATACACGAACTCATTTTCATTCGATGTATGGTGCTCCACTTCGTTATATCTATGAACTGGCGCAATATTTACTGCAATTTAAAACGTTAATATTGAAGACTCACACAAATCTAATATATTTGTATATTTGGTTTCACTTTCACTCTACGCGATTATGAAAAACAAAATAAAATTACTTCGATTTATCGAAATTTTCGATCAACTTAATCAGTAATTTAAATTAGGATCCGGTACTTGTGCATTTTAAACGGACTCATCAGTTCGATTTATCGAAATCTTTCGACTTGCAGAATCACTTAAAAGTAAAAGGAACTGGCACTATTGATAGTATTATTTTGTTTGTTTACATTCGATACGTCATGTAAGCACTACACAAATTGATTCATATTTATGCACTCCAATTGCACCAAAAGTCACTTCAATAGTAAACAGATTTCAATAGTAAAATAAATGTACTTACAGTAACATCGCACAACAGTTTATACGGCCAGAACAAAGATTACCAGGAAAAAATCCAGAAATTTTACGGAGCACAATCTCCACTTCCTCACCTACCCATTACTGTGTTGCTGCGTACATTCTAGTACTTGATGATAGTAGAAGTAAATACCAAACTTGCCTGATAAAAGCTTGCTACACAAATTGTCTATTGGCGACGGTTTGTAAGGGAAACTTAATATTTGATAGCCACTTCTGACAAAGGGATTTCAGATAATAATGAGTGGATATAGAGACATTTTAGTGTTATCCGTTTACGCTATTAACAAGTAAATGTATTATTTTTGAGGAAATTAAAAGTATACTAAAAACTAATTGGCGCCGAGGCTATTAGTGCTTTCGCACTAATTATTTTTAAAATGATTGTAAGCAATGAAGAGGGCCATCACCGCTCTTAGAACGAAACTAGAAATCTTCTTTCTGTTACAATTGTTTCGCCAAGATCTACTGCGTCTGCGGCGAGTGTGAAATTGAAGAGATCAGTACCGCCTCGAGTGAGTCTCATAAGAAGAAATGAGTGTGCCAGGACTAAGGTAAAGTTCATCGAAACAAAGGTTTTGGGCCATGATTAGATCACCGAAAGATGTTGATTTTTTAAAGGATATAAGGAGTGGCGAGAGAGTTCTTGGCCGAGAAAGTGTGAGTTTGATATAATTAGCAAAGTCTGTATTCCCATGGACGCTACTGCCGTTTATTATGGGCAATTAGAGTCTGTGAAGGTATCTAATTCTATATGGCCCAGGTTCGGTACCGAATTTGGATAGTTTTGACTAATTGGGCTATTGCCGCTCAGTTACAAGATATAAGTTTTGCTAAAGAAAATTCATTTTTATGTTAAGAATGGGCTGTGGTTATGAGTTCGGTCTCGCTGGCAAGCTACGAAATTCGTCCTATTCATGTTTATTGTTGCAGGGCTCGTATATCTATTTAACTTCTTTAAGTGAAAATAAAAGTTGATTAATTATATAAAACATTTTCCGTTTGCTTCCATCATGAAGATTCAGAACATGAATCCCTACGGAGAAATCATTTATTTGGCAATGTCGCTTATATTAATTCTCATCAGCCCGATCTTGCACGTGAAAGATAAATATTAAATTGTTTCTAAAGAACCCTTCTTTGACACTAGCATATATGAAAGGCAGCACTGTTAGGGATTGCGAGTGGTGCGGCGAAACGGGTTATTCTGTCTGCTCTCCAGGATTTGTCGGCCACGGGAGCTAGATAAGAAATCCGCCTGAAGCCCAAAGATTTTATTTTCATGCTCCCTGAAAGAATTCAGATTAATTTTGATTGAATATTGAGATAACTGGTGGACTATCCTTGGTTTAGTTCCCGAGTCCGGTTCGCTGGAAGCACTGCACGAAGATTTTAGGAACAGGAGAGTAAGATAAATATTTTCTGAAAAGTGATATGTAATGATTCTGAGCAGACCCAATCGGAAAGTGTCAATGGAATATATTAATATAAAGTAACCCCACGCAGCGTAACAATAAAATATTTCTTACAATGTCCACCTTGAAGACATCCGCTTGAAAGCGCAGATTACTCTTCATTATGTATTAATGGAGCACAAACCAATTTAATGCAGACATGATTTTACGTTCTGTAAAAAAAAAAAAAAAAAAAAGGAGTTCCTACAGCGTACATTCTAGTAAACAGGTATCGAGTAACCGTAGTCCAGTTAGTAGAGCGTTGGCTTCGTACTCGTTTGTTCCTGGGTTCGATTCCCGCAACGGTCATCTTGACTAAGGTTTATCCAGGGTTAACGTTAGTTACTAAGTGTTAATGCTGGGATGGTTCCTTCGAAAATAGATCCCGACCGACTTCTTCCCCACAGCCCACCACCATTTCGACCTGAACGATTGTTAGTTACAATCCATAAATGAACTTCAAATTATATCCAATATTTATGCAGACTAGAAATTAGAAATGTCCTTGTAAGACTCAAATGTATTCAAAAATAATAATTTGAATACTTGGCAGTCAAAACTAACATATTCAAGTGCATCTTTTACTTTGACATGGAAATTAGCCTTATTCTTAAAAGTATAGTAACTATAGAATACATCTTTGTCTATTTTTTTCTATTTTTCAGATGACTTGCTTCGAGTCCACGTGCCAGATTAGGCGACATTCACTATAGCACTTTAGTAAGCATACAAACTAGTCCTTTAACATGAAAGAATAATCCATCTATGATCATAGTTGTAGAATTAAACTACTGCGGACATCTTCCACCTACGGTCAGCTTCACTCAGTCCATTCTACATGGACTCTATAGTTAAGGTTTCAAGTACTGAACTAGTATGTGAAGGTAGTTTCATTTCTGTGGTAACGGGACTAAGTCACATATCCGTGTATTACGTGAGAACAAGTGAATCGGATCTAATGTAACATGTTATAATAAAGTTTCTATAGCTTCATAAATTCACAATCCGCTTTATAACTTAGTAGTAAATGGACTGTTTTTAAAACATATAATTAGATAAGAACCTTTTATTCACTTCAATTTTCTAGAAATTCTAAAATATCAATACAACATAGTTGAAAAAGTGCATATACAAGTCAGATTAATTTAAACATGTTTGATATTACTACGAAAATAAAATTGCTTTCAAAAGAATATATTTCTAAAACAGTACTTACAAGCTATCTGCAATGGTCTAGTTAAAACCCTCTGTACAGAACTCAATATTAGCAGAACTCATTATTCTCTTTTGTGGTTTCGAAACATGCAGTTAGTACCTCATAATGTATCGTGCTAGACAATACAAAAGAGATAGAATCTAAAACTGGCTTTTCCAACCGTAATATATGCATATACTCTTCATCACAACCAATTATTTTCCACTTTACGTGAGTAAACAGTTTTAATGAGGTAGATAATATCAATGCCATATATCCGTGGTAAACAGGTCAACAATTTCATAATAATAATTCTTACAAATGACCTTGGTTTTCTTGGTAAAACGAGCAACGAAATAGTATAGTTCATTTTAATTTTAATTATGGCTTTTAGACATCTCAGTCTTAGGCTGTGATAGAAAGGGGAAATAAGTCAAAAACGTATCGAGCCTACCTTGAATGTACCATCCCGACATTTGTCTGGTGTGACTGAGGAAAAATCTTAAAACCGGTCATTGTGATCGAACCCACGACCTATCGAATGTTACGCTAACGCTCTATCACTGAGCTACGGTGGCTCGGTAATATAGTTCATGTGAATGGTAACTTTCAAAATAAATTAGTCGTTTTCTGAATTATGTGAACATGTCGGCAGCACTATCAATGCAATTTACCTGCTTCTTGTTTTGTTAATTGTCTTGTCTTTAATCGAGTAGGTTTTATCAACTATCTCGAGCTAGTACTTAAGACAAAGTTAAAAACTAAAATGAAGAGATATTGCAATACTCCTCCTACCTTCAACTGATATGATTAATTATTATTAGATAGATGTTCAGTGCGTGTATTTTAAAACAGACCCGAGCAGAAATGTTACAATATAGTGTACTGTTTACGTAGTACCTTAGAGCAAATGTTAGGAAAGCCATGTTTGTTGCAGGATACACATGTTAAGACGGTTTGCTATATTGGGAGCAATGTTGTAGAATATCTCTGTGGAGATTTTCTGAACCACAACATAGATGTGATGCTTCATTCTTCTAATGTGTGAGGACTATGTCTGTAAACAGTTTGTTTAAACAGGAGGTATTCCGGACTAGTGAGATCAGATCAGGCCCGCCATAGTCCTTTTGAAATAACCATGTCGCCGTTGCCTTAGTTCAATTAGACATAGGAGAAGTTTCACCATCCTGTTGAAACTTGCGTATCCGTTCATCAGGTTCTAACATTACAACGAATTGCATAATAATGGCGTGGTAAATCTCACTGTTCGCTGTGGTTTAAAAGATGGACTATTATGCGTCGTCTTGATATGGACCATTATACTCCCACTTTCTCAGGGTGGAGTGAGAACCAATAAAGGCGTGTGAATTTTCAGCATTCCTTGTTCGATAATTTTGTAAATTGACATAGCCGTTGAGGGGGAACCACGCTTCATCAGATAAGAGTATATATGAATTCGTTTCAACATAACATTCAACAATGACATCACGTTATTTTAGAGCGATCTGCATGCTACAGGGCACACCGGCATTGAACATACGGCACAGTGGACAACACTAAATGCCACTGACTATGCAGCGTGACACGGAAACTTAACTGACTCCCCCCACCGCTTCAATATCTTCCTCCTTTTCACTTTCCTCACCGCTTCGATAACTACAACACTATTCAACTCCACCACACTCCACTCCAAATTCAAGAGTAGAACAACAAAGACACAAAAATAAATACACACAAACAAAATTTTTGGAACAATATGAGGCCGGTTTTAATCATTATCTACTCTTAGCTCACCTCAAGCGCACGTATAGAAAAATAAGGCTAGTTACTTTAATATAGAAAGCAATTATCATTACTTAGAATTGCAGAAATAAAACTAGTTAGAAAAACTATACAAGACAATTACGTAACGGCAAAGTCAACTGAAAGGAAATACGGTATCAACTAGAAATTGTCAAGTGTGAAAATTCCGAAAACATAATGACTTCTTTTCGAAAATGCCGGTGTAACGGGCTAACTTTACCCCGGGCAAATCGTACCCTAGGGTGAAAACACCATATGATATGTTTACCCCCGATATAGTTTGTCTGGGCAAATAATACCCCTAGCTATTATTTTAAAAACATCGAAGAACAACTAATCGCTAATACTTCTATCCTTCACAGATTTTCATGCCAACATATCCCAAGGGGATACAGATATACAGGCCATTGTATCTTTACACCCTGTTTAATATGCTCTGTAGAATAATACCAGAATATATTACTTAAAAATTATCAAAGACTAACTAACCGCTGAAACTCCTACGCTTCAAAGATTATCATGCTAACATATTTAAAAGGGGTAAAGATATTATAGTCATGATATCTTTACGCTGGTATAATTTACCCGGGCAAATAATATCCAGTTATTATTTTAAAATGATCAAAGAATAACTAACCGCTAATACTTCTACGCTTCACAGATTATCATGCTACCATATCTCAAGGGGTAAAGATATCATAGCCCGGTAACATTTGCGCGGGTAAATTATACTCACAACTATTATTTTAAAAATATAAAAAAGTGTCTTACCGCTAACACTTCTACGCTTCACAGATAATTATATTTGCCCGTGCAAATTAAACCAACAGTAATTAATTAAAAAAATCTAAGTAGGAGTAACTGCTAATACTGCTACGCTTCACATATTATCATGCTAAAAATATCTCATGTGGGTAAAGATATCGTAGCCATGGTATTTTTGCCCGGTAAAAGTTTGCCGGGCAAATAATATGCACATATATTTTTAAATTATAAAATAAAACTTACCGCTAATACTTCGATACTTCACACATTATCATTCTAACATATCACAAGGGGTAAATATAGCCACAGTGTCTTTACCTCCAGTATAATTTACTCGGGCAAATACAACCCACAATTATTATTTTAAAAAGATCAAAGAATAACTAACCACTAAGACTTCTACACTTCAAAGAATATTATACTAATGTATCTAAAGGGGGTAAATATACCATATTATTACCCCGATATAATTTCAAGGGTATTTAGTACTTCTACCTGTTATTTTAAGAGTGTAAAGAACATTTCTCCGAAAATTCTTGTATGATCTGATTGTTTCGTAAACTTCTTTATTCTTGAAATTTTCAGACACAGAACTTGATGTAATACATAATACACTATTTAAATCAGTTTCGATTTCAGTTTAGAATTGTATATCGAGAGCAGCAATTGATATTTTGCACTGAGCACACATTCGCAACCATTCATCTATAAACCGAATACTTAATGATGTATACTTTTGTACAGTAGCAGTATACTATTTAGTCATCTCTGGTTGTAGCATCTGCTTTCCATACCAACAATACCTGTAGATCGGTAATACATTTTTTTTTTATTTTGAGAAACTTTGAGTAAAGATTACGGGTGAAATACAATACTCACCACAAAACAAGTACATATGCAATTACTGCTCAGAAAACTCACTTCTCAGAAGTGTCGAATTTCTCTTTTAAAAAACTCTACTTAACATACCTAACTCTTTCAACTTAATAGCTACTCTGGAGGTTTTCTTGTGGGAATGAATTATACTATAATATATATATGATTATTAAAATTTTAAGCCAATTTTAATGTTCTGTACAAGGATATTAAAACTTTAGAAACATTATAAATTTAAAAGAAGTAACAAGTACACGCAGACTTGCACAAACCTCTGACAGATATGTGCTCACGAAGATGTTTAATTTAAACATACGAAGCGACCTATGATATTTAATGTTAGTAATAGAGTAGTGATCACGTTTCCCTTTTAATAGTGTTTCAAAATATGGAGTTTGTAATATTCATTCTTGTATTTTAAAGTGAATAGGATAGGATAAGAAGTGAATAGGATACAAATACATAAAAAATAATAGTTCCTTATTAAATCCACTCGTCTGAGGATATAGCTTTCATATATGCATACAAATTGCATTATCATAGCCCCTTCCCCCAGGTAACTGGTGAACGCATGCCGCTATTTGTTACTTTTCTGTAATCAACACGCACGGCAGTGCATGAAGCCAAATTCTCCGCGTCACAAAACGTCAGCACTGCCAGAAGCATTTTATAAAGAAGCAAGAGTTTTTGACAAATTCAGCCCCGTAAGAAAAAAAAAAAGATGTTAAAGATAGGAATTTGAGCTTTCAAAGTTAAGGTAGATTTTCCTACCGCCCCTATTCACTACTTACGTGCGCTGCTCAGAGCTACATCTGGTGACCTAAAAACGAATTACATTGTATTTGGCATATGAACCCTCTTTCAAACAGAGCCTAGTTTTTCGTTGTAGAGGTTGAAATTTGAACGCTCTTTCAACCATGAATGGTCACTATTGTATCAGATTTGTGTAAAATCACTCCTTCATCTTCCTTCCCACCCCATATTCTCAGGCAAGCCTCAAGTCCTTAATCACAGTGGTCAGAGACCATCGCTACTGCTCCAAATGTTTTCAGGTTTTTCAACTTCTCTCTGTCTCTCCCTCTTGTCCTTTTTCTCCGTTATATCGTAGGAAATAACCATTGTAGGAGTCTCTATGAGAATAAAGAAATTCACATTTTGAACTGGGAAAACGGAGGGTTATAAAGTTGTGTCTTCAAAACATTCTGCATTAATTATCATAACCCTGCTCTTCCCTTGTATTGCAAATATATAAAGAGATCGAAGTTTGGGTATGAAACAGGTAAAATCTCTGTATGTTGTTATTTTTCAAAATATTATTATACTCCTTGAATCTATTCTTCAAAATGATAATCCTTTTCCACAATTGTTGTCAAACGGTGAGACAGAATTCACTGTAAGATAGGAGTTATGAGTTAGCAACAAGAATAGCCAAAGTAAGCGATTATTATTTTTAATTAAATGTGCAAGTTAATGCATTGCATGTGAAGTTTAACTGTTAATAATTTATTTGACTAGAGATAGCATGCTGGAATTTGGTGTCAGTCCGTTGTGTTCTCATAAATAAATATAATCAACTGACTTTTTCTGGGAAAAATGGTATATGGTTTTACCATATTACAGTCGATTATAATTTTGTAATATTATGTTAGCTGGTATGGGAACATTACAGTGAACGGGAAGTTTTAATTTAGCTCGTTCAAAATTGACTAAAACTGAGCTATTCATCGAAATTCCTCCAAACTTGGATACAGAAATCAAATACTAGAAATTGTTTGAGCCGACCATTAATAATAAGACTTACTTCTTCCCATGTGCCAAATATTTCCTGCGACTTTCTACACATGTTTTTTTGTTGAGGTAAAGGAAAAAAAATACTATTATTATACATTGTTCCGGAACTATTAATTCGAAAATTGTAATATTGACCTAAATTGAGTAGCACTGATAGTAACAAGTGATGCATAAGTTTGAAAAATCGTCGATTAACCCTGGAAGTTAAAATCGAGAGCTACATTTGTAAATATTTTTGCTCAGAATAGTCCAAGATCCATCCTATAACTCCGTAGAAATTTTGAGGTCTGGAAACATTAATTGTGCATTTGTGTTTCAGACCTTTGGTAAATTAAGAAAATCTTGAGTAGACATCTTGATTTAGGTACGAATATTTTACACGTGCTTTTCAAAATGTCTTTTTCGTATAGTAACGCTTTCGTAGTTTGTGAACTAGAAGACCTAAAACTTCAACGTTAGCGTCAAAATGGCGATATTTTGGGTCAAGACATTTAAGGAAAACATTCATTTATGTTTGAGATTATTATATCCGACATTCATAAACACGACGTCACCGGTCCCCTACCCCTCCACATACAATGTAACACTGGTCCAGAAGTCCGTACACGGCCTTGTATTTCACATGCTGACAGGGAAACTAAATATTTTAGTACACAAATAAATAATTTATGTGTGGGAATGCATTAGGGGTATATTACCAACGTGACCGCATATTAAAATCCGCCATATTGGATGGAGGGCAATGTTTCTCAAATGGTAAGTGGGTCGTCTGACATTGCGACGAGCGAAACGAATATCACCTAAAAACACTGAGTTTAGATAAACAGAAGGCAACAAATGAAAAATCTTACCTTGACATATATCTTTCTTTTCATAATAGACAATATACTTTCTTTCTCCTATTTTCGAAGGTATTCTAAAAACGAAATATTATTACACTTTTATCAGCATGAGTTAGTACGATTTCTTATATTTTAATATATATATATATATATATATATATATATATATATATATATGATAAATCACAGCCATATTCAATCCACTACTGGATGAGGTAGGAGATTGGTCTACTGCTCCCATGCTGACCAGACCAGTTGGGAGATGAGATCCTTAGCTCTCACCGTGATCGCAAATATCTTTTATTCACAACAGCTTCCCAATTGCATCACGATGCTGGGTGGGAACCGTACCACACCCACAACCCTTGGAATAATTCCTTGGCAGCGCCGGGAATCAAACACGGTTCTCCTCAATCCGTAGTCAGAAACGCTAACGACTAGGCCAATAGGGGTGTATATGACCCGTCTGATCAGCGTGGGGGCACTAGACCACTCTCCTCCCTCCGGGGAGAGGCCTGATCCAGTAGTGGATTGAATATGGATGTAATTTATTTATATATATAAACATTTTAGGGTTATGTCGAGTTTTCATGGTCGCTCATGTATTTCAGTTAGGGCCTTGAGGTTACTAAATGTTGCCTGTTTCAAATTATGACTTGGAACTTGGTATCAGCAATTCTACAGGTTCAGTGATTTATTTTCAAAATCCAGCCTCTCTATCCAGTTGAACTTCAGTGACAAAAATGTACAATACATAAATATATTATTTATTTATTAATTTAATATACCACGTTCCACTGATCAGGTTTTAATGGAATATGCTGATTGCTCTGGAAAGTAATTTTGTCATATAAATTCATATTTTATGACCTTTAGGCATGGACGGCTAACGTCAGAATAGGATAGGGATACATTCCCAACATTTGCCTGGTGAGACAAAAAACACTGGAAAAACTTACTAAGGTCTTCCACAAATAGCAAACATAGGATCTCCTGATTGCGAAGTGAATGCTCTGCCAACTGACGTACGGGCGTTCAGTAAATGTTAGTTTAATGTATTAACATCATTCAGGTATTTTAGTTTATTCCACCACTATTGCTGTGAATATGTAGACAAGTACCTATTGACTTGTTCTGTGGAACTTTCGCCAAATAACGAACTTCACTAATTCAACAGACGTAGTAACATGCATAGGAGTTTTTCCATTGAAAATGCAACCTCACGTTCACATGACTAGACTCTACGCACTAAATCAGATGAGCGGAAATTTTCACTCGTTTCTCGATAAGAAAGTGATTAATCCAAAACTATTGCTATCAATAACAAAGCATGGGATTGAACAAAATGCACTCGCTTTAGATAGAGAAAGTGATCTATTAGAACGAATTCGGATGCTTTATGGATGTAACTTATTTTTCAAATTTGAAAGAGCGATTTCTCATGTTTTCAGAGTTCACAATGCATCATGGACAGTAGTCAAGTTTCTATTTCACCATTTATTTTAGCAAAGGTTAAATGAACACAAAGGCCTTCCATGAAGTTAATTGAGTTTAGTTAAAAATGACAACATAAAACTTCAGAACATATCTCAGTGACAAAAACGAGCCAGAAGTCGTTAGGAGTACGAAATACGCAAGAAACCTTTGAGGGTCAGTTCCAGTGTTGGATTTAGATATTTGGGGGTCCCTGGCTATTGATTGTGTTAGGGCACCATCTACCTGTCTCCTGTGCAAGGCCATCTTAATATTATACTTGGCCCTTGGACAAAGGAATTTACTCAGGCTCCTGGCTGCACAGACACCCATGGAAAGGGTAACTAAAATTAGATCGTTAGCAAAATTATTTTTTTGCAAAATAAACATACCTTTAAAAAAATACCTTTGTCTAATATTATAATAATAAATTATAAGTATCGCCACAAGCAACTATAAAAAACTCAATGCTGCCTGAGATTTATTTTTAAAATTCGAATACGATTTAAGATATTTTTAAATATTAGAAAACGAAGCACAGTTACGTCTTCGTACCTTGACTGGTAAAATTGAATTTATCTGAACCTGAGTTGGTAACTGAAATTCTTACTACTTTTAGATATTTTTGCACTCAACAGCAGTTTCGCAAACTACGGCATGCGCTGCAGGAACCTTTGGATACTGGTACGTGAACTTTGTGAATAATTAACAATAAGCGTACAACTTAGCTGACGTAACACATCGTCACTGATTGTAAGAGAAAATAACAGATGTCCCAGTCCAAGTTTCTTCAAAATTGACATATTCCTAATGAAAGCACATGTAATACAGAAACAAATGTGATAGGACTACTTATCACAAATTTCATTTTAACGAAAAAGGATAAAAACACAAAGCAAATCTGTGGTGCAATGTAATGACCTGAGTAGTAGTGGCGTCACTTGAAAGCACTTTTTGGAAATTGCATGATTTTCGCATACCTAGCTGATATCAAGGAGTCGATTTTCCCGGGCTGTACGATACGCTGTGTCGCCACATTTGTTTACAATGTATAAAAGGCTACGAACATATTCTCTTATCCTTATGAAAGGCTACGACCCCATTCTTGCGGGTGTCCTATTTATAAAAGACTACGAACATTTTTTCGAACCCTTGTTTAATATAGCACACATTTAATAAAAGGCTATGATACATTTCTCGGAAGCCTTATTTAACATAGCAGAGATTACATAGGAGTATAGGCTAGCTGCACCCTCCAACACTATGAAAGGCTACGACCCCTTTTTTCAGCCCGCATACCAATGCACGATAGCAGAGATTTCGTGAAAGGCTACGACCACTTTTTTTCATCCCCTATTTAGCATAGCAAAAATTACCTAACCCAAACTTTCATAAAAGGATACGACCCCTATTTAACATAGTAGAGATTACACAGGAATACAGGCTAGTTACGCCCTCCAATACTATGAAAGGTTACGACCACTTTTTTCATCCCCTATTTTAGATAGAAGAAATTAACCCCACATAGTGCACAAGGCTACGAAGCTAAATAGTTTACGATCCATCAACTATTTAACATAGCAGATATTACAAAGAAGCCTACGAAGCTGTTTTTCAACCCCTGCATGGCACCATAGCAGAGGTTACAACACAGCCCCTAGCAGGTAATTACATACACATTTTTCCAACCCATATTTTACACAGCACAGATTCTACGGTATTTTCACCCATACCTAGAGATTACAGATACACAGGAATTTTTGCTAGTTCACCAGTGCACAATATGAAGCTCTTTCTCAGCCCCTACACAGCACAGCTTTAGGCTATTTACGAAGCTCTATTTGCAACCCTTAATTCCCCCCACACCTAAATATTACACCAGTGCACGATAGCAGAAATTACACAAATACACAGGAGTATATACTAGTTAACATAACAAAAATAACATGGAATAGGATACTACGAAGCTCTTTCACATAGCAGCAATTACAACAAAAATCTGAAGTCACTTTCTGTACCACACCCTACAAAATAGGCAAAGGTCAAATATTTAACCCTCTACATCTCGTAAACGGTTGAACAAATTCTATTTTCACCATTATACTCTACCTAAATCCAAAGTTTGGTCAAGTTCCGACAAAATTTTGGCAATTTGGAACCATTAGGCATCGATATCTCGAAAATGGCTCAAAATATCGCAAACATAAATCTAAAAAAAAAATGGGCAATTAGGTACCATTAGCTCCAATATCTCGAAAATGGCTCAAAATATCGCAAAAATAAATCGAGAAATATATCCTTAGAAACATCTTATCCTAATCTACCTAAATCCAAAGTTTAGTGATGATGCGATAAAATTTTGGCAATTATGAACCATTAGCCAAAGGCAATATGTCAAATATTTAACTCTGTATATCTTGT